>JACBWV010000084.1:945158-961934 GCA_013435795.1 Chlamydomonas sp. ICE-L
TCTTCGAACCCCGGATCGTCCTGTGTGTGCAAAACCCTGCGCACGGATTCCCTGGAGCGGCCCTCGCCAACTGATCAGTCCGCCGCATAGAGCGGAGAGATGATGGCGAAGGGGGGGCGTGCAGACCTCCAAAGGTATGCCTGGAGTCAGATCCGCTGCGCATCAAGGTAAAGAAGTCAGACGCCCGCAGGCACCCACCCATACCACACAAAATTTAGGGCGAACGCAATAACAGCAGGGCCCTGTGGGCGGGGCCAGGCAGGCCACAAAGACGTGTGCAGACTACTAATGGACCCAGCGGGTGGCTGGACGTGCGTTCGGGCACGCGGAAAGCCGTCAGCAGCGGGCCCTGTGGGATGCAGCCAAGGCGGGCCACGCAAGTGTCTGCAAGCTGCTGATGACCCCGCGTGGCTGGCCATGCGTCCAGGGCCCGCCGCGAACGCCGTCAACAGCAGGGCCATGTTTGAGGCGGCCAGGGCAGGCCACGTAGACGTGTGCGACTACTAATGGACCCCACTACGGCTGGCGGCTACTCGTCCAGGGCCCAGGGCGAACGCCGACAACAGCAGGGCTCTGTGGGCGGCGGCCCCGCGGCAGGACACGCGGACGTCTGCAGCTTTGATGGACCCGGTGGTGGCAGGCCACGGGTTCAGGGCGCGGTGCGAACTACGGAGACAGCTGGGCATTGAGATTGGCTGCCAGAACGGACACGCGGCGTCTGCAAGCTGCTGATGGACCGGTGGTGGCTGGAATTGAGTTCAGGGCCAGGGCGAACGCTTGTCAAACAGCGGGCATTGAGATTGGCTGCCCCCGAACGGACAAGCGGATGTGTGCAGACTAATAATGGACCCGTGGCGGCAGGTGGCCCCGAGTTCCGGGCCCGGGCGAGCTACGGCGACAGCTTGGTCTTGTGTGCTGCAGCCAGGGAAGGTCATGCGGACGTCTGCAAGCTGTGATGGCGGCCCCCGGGTTCCCGGCACGGCGAACGCCGCCACAGCAGGGGCTGTTGGTGGCGGCCGCTGCAGGCCACGCAGACGTGTGCAGACTACTAATGGACCCCGTCGTGGCAGGAGGCCACGAGTTCCGGGCCCGGGCGAACGCCGTCGACAGCAGGGCCTCTTTGTGAGGCTGCCAAGGCAGGACACGCGGACGTGTGCAGACTACTAATGGACCCAGCGGTGGCGGGCGACGAGTTTCGGGCCCGCGCGAACGCCGTCAACAGCATGGCCTTGTGCGAGGTGGCCAAGACAGGCTACGTGGAAGTCTGCAAGGTGCTGATGGATCTAGTAATGGTGGAGGCAGGCAGGACATGAGTTCACAGAACGGTCGGTTCCTCCTCCATCGTGTATTGTATGTTGGTCCGCAAGGTTTCTACAGAAGTAGCGGACGTCTGCAACAATGCGCCCCCCGGATTGGACTCATTACACAAAGCAAAGATCAAATATCTGGAGAGCGGCGAATTCAACTCGTTGGATCCATTCCAAACAACGCATGGAATATTTCAAGTGTGTTCTTTTTATCCGTGGAATTTAAGCTACCGTATATCCTAGAACCTATGAATTTCTTATTACACATCCGGGGGTCGGGGGACATGTAGTAAGAAAGACAATGAATTCTCCATAGGGGTATCATAGGGGTCAAATCCCCGGGGCTGCTGTCCTTACGAACGGGATTCTGTTCGAACTGCCTCAGGAAGATGACCAGTTGAGCCCGCCATTCTGTCTCATAGTTGCAAACAATCGGTCATAGACGGACAGGCAGGTTGTCGAAATGCTGGAGCGCCCCGGTCGACGAAACGTGCTCGATGAGCGCTGCGCCAGCGCAGACCTCCAGGTTTGGTAGTAGGATGTCGCAAGGTCGTCGCCGATGACGCTCAAACTCGTGCTCGCGCTGTGGGTGGAGGGTATCAGAAGTTGAGCGCATTGGGACAAACAACCATCCTCTTGACGAATGCGGTGTTCCCCGTCGACCTGGACAATCGCCTCGTTGAAGACAAGAACCAACGCAGCCGCCACAGAAGTCGGGAGACGAGTTCCCCGTGTCACATGACGCCCGACAAACACGCACACCTCTCACCCGCAAGCGCTGGATCAACGCCTGTCCAGGTGATGTTGGGTTCATTTCTTCGGCCAACAGTAGCCTCACTCCTTTCATTGGCTTCAGTACAAGTCATGGTCCCCATCAACGGACTCCTGTGCGAAAGACCTTTCGTAATAAACTTTTTCCTTGCTGACTCCCGTACTTTTCGACGACAAGCTCCCCAGTAGGGCCATAATAGTGTACTCTTGCAGCTGTCAAGGGAACAGTTCCTTGTCGGTGAAGGCGAGAAATTATCTCCTTGCGGAGAACGTACCCCCGGAACAGGAGACACCACCCCGACGCCAAAAGAAAGGATGCGAGCACGACGTCGGACGCTCCTCGTCAACAGGCCATGACATTTCCGCCAAGAAAGTTTCATCGAGCCTCACATTGACATCGCTTGAGTGTGGTGGTGTGCTCCTCACCTCCCTTGGTAATACCACTTTGCACACCCTACTAATGTTGTCGGAATCTCGACTTTTCGAACACTACTGTGTCCCTCACGAAGCTGTGAAGAACGCCCGTTGTTGACTGCAAAGAGATACGGGTTGGTTATCGAGGTTATCAGCGAATGTCTCGTCAAGGACGAGAGATACAACGGATTGAAGGAACGTTTTGCCTCCCCTAACCGTGTCGACAAACCCCCGAAGCTTCTCATTCGTCTTGTTATTCTTCTCAGCAGGGAACGTGGATGTGAACTCTATTTTTATTAATTTGCTAATCCTCATGTTGCTGCAGTTTGACCAGCGATTGGTAGAAGGGTTGCAGTAATACATGTCGCCTACACATTCCTCCTTCTTGAAGTCTGGCACAAACTTGATTCGGCTGAAGAATTCAGGTGTGGCCTCCATGAGTTTCTCCGCCAGAACATCCTCTGTGATGGAGGACGGGTCATCATCATCATCGTCTGTGTCATTTCCCCCACCCACCATGATGATGTTCAGGCCTTGCTCGAACGTCTCGTCCCTCAGCATCGGGCCCGCGAAGGCCATCACGTTTGTCACTCCGCGATGAGACCTTGTGTACCGGATCAGCCTTAAAACTTCCCTTCTCTACAAATCCAGGTCCGCTACCATCATCGAGGTTGATATCCAGGCGTCCACATCCCTCAGCGCCGCCTCCATGGCCTCGACCGCCACGCTCTTCACCCTCCTTCATCCACCTTGACCCACTGGCACGTGTACTCCTCGAATATGTAGTAGCCCCCGCGGCCAGCCCCAGTCTTCTTCACGGACCCTTTCAACAAGAAGTGCGCGACCTGGCCCAGACCGTAGTCTCCCTTGTACCAATTGTCTTTTATTACATCTGGAATGAGCATCGCGTCCTCTGACGCAATAACATGAACAATAAAGAAGTAGTGTTTGTGAAGTGTGCTGACAATGAAGAAGGGTACGCTGTGTTGTTTACACTTCATTCGAGGACGAGTGGACGAGGCAGGCGCAAATGATGCGAAAGCTTCCGCGGCATGTGTGAGAATGGGGACAAGCAACAACACCGTACTGTATGCTAAATATGCGAAAGCATGAACCCAAACGATGTGGATCATTATCGATTAACAGGATTCGACCGCCATGTAGTATGTATGCACGTCGAGTGTTGCAAAAAAATCGTGCCTAACCATCAACAATTTTACATCCCTTGATCACTCCATTTTTAACCTTCTTCTCGATTTGTGCAGACTCTTTCCACTCGGTTCCCTGTTTGCCCACAAAGAACGCCTTGACCAGCTTAGTGCTGAAAACTGAAGATGTCTCGTGTCCATAATGGGACTCTTTCCAACGGTTCATGAGGTCCCCGATCCACACCGCGTCCGAAGACGCCCCCATCACCTCAATCACCTCCTCTAGCCACTCAGCCAAGGGGTTGGCGCTGTCCGCAATGCCAGACTTCCAATCGGTCATAGAGACAGGCAGGTTGTCGAAGATGCTGGAGCGCCCCGGTCGACGAAAGTGCTCGATGAGCAGCTGCGCCAGCGCAGACCTCCAGGTTGGTAGGATGTTGGCAAGGTCGTCACGGCGCTCAAACTCGTGCTCGCGATGTGGGTCGGGGTGTATCAAGAAATTTGAGCGCATAGGGACAACAACCATTCTCTTGACGAATGCGTTGTCGCCTCCGTCGAACTTGGGACAATCGCCTTTGTTGAAGATCATTACTACACCAGCCTGCCACATGAAGTTGAAAGTGTTCCCGGCGCCACACGAGCGCCCGCAAACACGCACACCTTCCCCCCCCGCAATGCGCTTGATCAACGCCTCGTCCAGCGCGATGTTGGGTTTCATTTCTCCGGCCACCAGTAGCCTCACGCCCTTCATTGGCTTGAGACCCGCGTCATGGTCATCGCGGCTCCGGGCGAACGACCCCTTTGTCAGAAATTTTGTCCCATTGCTGCTCCCGTACTCATCAAAAAAGCTACCAAAAATAACCATAAGGGTACTCTTCCCGTTGTCACCAGATGTCTTATCGGTGAAGGCTAGGAATTTCTTTTCCTTGCGGCGACCGGACAGGAGTCCTGCAAAGAATGCGAGGACGACGTCGCGCTCCTCGTCAACAGGCATGAGCTTCCGCAAGAAATCATCGAGTTCATCCCTGCATCGCTTGAGGTGGTGGTTGTCCTCTTCCTGGTAATCCCACTTTGCGCACCTACTAATGTTGTCGGTCATCTCAACTTTTCGGAACACTACTGTGTCCCTCGACGAGCTGTCGAAGACGCCGTTGTTGACTGCAAAGAGATCCGGGTTGATATCGAGGTTATCGGCGAATGTCTCGTCAAGGACGAGAGATGCAACGGATTGAAGGAACGCAGAACGTCCCCGAACCGTGTCGACAAACCCCCGAAGCTTCTCATTCGTCTTGTTATTCTTCTCAACAGGGAACGTGGATGTGAACTCTATTTTTATTAATTTGCTGATCCTCATGTTACTACAATTTGACCAACGATTGGTAGCAGGGTCACAGTAATACATGTCGCCAACACATTCCCTCTTCTTGATTTCTGGCACAAACTTGATTCGGCTGAAGAATTCAGGTGAGGCCTCCATTAACTTCTCCGCCAGCACATCCTCAGTGATTGAGGACGACGACAATGAGTCATCATCAGTTCCCCCCCCCCACGTGGATGTTGATGGTGTTGTTGACCAGGAAGATGTTCTGCGTGATGCCATACATGTTCTTCGCGTGGGACTCTTGAGCCTTGAAGATCATGTTATGGATTGTGTTGATGACCTGCTTGTCTCGGATCTTGCATGCGTTGCACGTGATGGATTGCACATTTACATATTGGCTTTCACTTCCCATATTCATTAATGCGATTTGCACGTCGGTGCTCTTCACAATGGCACTGCTAATTGTTTTGCCATCCATTGTCCGCAGCTCGCATTTGTAGGGGCCTTTGTCGCTAGGCACGTTCTTCATGAACCCCGGGTCTTCGTGGATCGGGAACTTGTCGATCAGCGATCCATAATATTTGTCATCGACCTCCACCATGTATTGGTTCTTATGGATGGCTCCTTTCGCTCCGTTTTCCATATTGAACTCGATGCTATCGTGTGCGACATCCAATAATATCATGTTATCAATGTGCAAGTTGATTAGCGTTACCTTCAGGTCCTTGATGATGCGATCCTCGTCGAGTTTCACACCCAGTTTGTTGTCGTTGGTGTCCCATTGTCGGATCCATTCAGCGTACCCCATCGGGTCATCCTCCTTGGCAAGGAAGCATAGTGTCCCTAGAGTGATCTTTTGTGGCTTAAGATTGGCCCACACCTTTTCGTGATTGGTGTCACAGAACTTTGAGGGGCATTTTTTTGCAAAAGCCTTCCAGATCTCGAGGCGCTGAGTGTCGGAGCCCGTGTCCACTGTGTTCTTTAACGCCATCCCGATCTTCAGCCATGAATCGTATCTGCTGGCTCTGTGTGCATCGAGTATGTCCACGAGATTGTAGAAGGATTCTACATCCATTCCATGATGCGAGTCGAAAGTCTTCTTAGGCTCCGACAAGTTTTCGTCACCACGGATCACCATTTCCTCCTGGCCGTGTTTGGTGTATGGGCTGTGGCCCCCCTTCGGATGCACACGGATGCTCAGGTTCTGCACGATTGTATCGAGATCCATTTGCTGTACGTCACGTTTCGCGAACGAGCCTGCGGCAATATCGAATTGGTACCAGGCAGTGACTTTCCACGGGTGGGCCTCATCCGGTTTCTTCGATCCGTCCAAGAACCACCTGCCGCCCCGTTTGATCACGCTTTCGTCATATATCTTTCCGGGATCCATTTCGGCCAGTCCAGGAATACAAATGGTGCTCGCGAACGCCATATGTTCGGTCACATCGTTGACGAAGTGCTCTCTGATGGCGAGTTGGATCTCTGGGTGTGTGATGACATTTGGCATGAACACGTGTATACCATCTTTGTACACCCCTAAGTGTTTCTTGTCGAGTCTTGGATTTGGCTTCTCGCGGATCACGACGTCCATGTGCTGCTGGTCTACAAAGTACTTTGTGGCCGCCACGAGCGCGTCCATGAAATTCTCGATATGCTTCTGTGTGTAGATACGCTCTGGAGTCGTCTGTCGCATGTCCAGATCAACGATGACGGGCGAGGTGACTGTGTGGGCCTCGACGATAGACATGGGCCGACCCTCATCCCTGAGTGCGTGCACGTAGGCCTCGCGGAACGCCTGTGCCTGAGGTCCACCATCAGGGATCGCGAACGAACCGAACATGGGGTCCCCCATAGCACCGTGGGTTGCCTCGGTGGGGGCAGGTAAGTTCTTGACATGTGCCGCCTCCAGAAGAACATCGAGGGATGACATATCGGGTGTTTAATTAGTAATGCAATGTACTATCGTTTTCACTTATACAGAATCGACTGCCCGTCGCAAACTCTCTAACCCACCCCCCAAGATTCTCGGATCGGAAAATTAAATATATTAATATCACATAAGACAACAATACAGTCTCATTGTGATACGGTTCTCATTCCAAGCTCTGGTGGCAACACTACTATACTTGAAAGCATGAGGTGCACATAGTAACCACACAACGAAGACTGTGTATGATTTAGGGTTTGTCTTAATGTATTAATGTACCCTTAATGTGACAATGTGCCTACCATGTTGAAATGGGCAATGGGGCAATGTGCACAGGGCATCAAATGGGCAATGTGCAAATGAGATTTCGTGAGAAGAAAATTACAGACAAAACTTCTAGACAACAATACTAGTATCATTGTGATACGGTTCTATCCAACCGTGGTGGCAAACTAATATTCTTGAATAGCATGATGGTTTAGATTTACATAGTAACCAACACGAAGCAGATGGGTCTGATTTAGGTTTGTATTAATGTATTAATGTATTAATGTGCAATTGTGCAATGGTCGAAATGGGACCCCACCATGGGCCAGGGGCAATGGGCCAAATGGGCAAATGTGCAAATGGGAGTTTTGAGATTCCCTCAATTAATACAATACAGACAACAATACAGATCCCATTGTGCCGCATGATACGCCGGTTATCATCCAAGTTGGTTGGTCATTACATATATACTTAATAGATTTTCATGAGGTAGACACACCCATAGTAACCAACAACGAAGATGTGTATGGGGGGAATTTTTTAGGGTTTTGCTATTAATGTATTATTCACGTATTAATGTGGACAATGCTTGCAAATGTGAAATGGGCAATGGGACAAAGTGCAATCGGGACACATGGCATCAAGTGCAAATGGGGATGTGAGAAATTAATACAATAAGAAAACAATAAAGTATCATGTGATTCGGTTCTCATCCGTCTGGTCGGCAAACATATTATACTTGTAATACGCCCATGAGGTAACAAATAGTAAACCAACACAACGAAGATGGTATGATTTAGGTTCTTTGTATTAATGTATAATGTATTAATGTGACAATGTGCAAAAATGTGAAAATGGGGCGATGGGCCACCAATGGGCAATGTGCCATGGCATGCAGGCAAATGCGAAGCAAATGTTTGCAAATGGGATGTGAGAAAACTTAATACAATATTACGACAACAATACAGTATCACTGTGATACGTTGTCATCATTTTCCTAAGTGGTGGCAACATATATACTTGAATAGAATGAGGAGACACATAGTAACCAACAAACGAAGATGTGGATGATTGTAGGGTTTTGTATTAATGCCGCCCCATTACTTATCATGTGCAATTTGCACATGTTCTGAAAATGGGGCAATGGGCAATGGGACACCTCAATGGGCCAAGGGCAACTCAAAATGGGACATCCATGTGCCATTGGCAATAAATGGCCGACCTTGTGATTTCTGACAACTAATACAATAATGACAACAAAACCTAGCCTATCCCCCATTGTGATCGCGTTCTCATCCACAGTGTGTCTCGGCACACAAGATATACTTAAATAGCCTTCTTGGGGGAGGACACATAGTAACACACATAAAGAAGCCCACCCCTTCTTCACTCTCCTGGTATGATTTCCTAGGTTGGTTGTCATCTTAATGTAAATGTATTAATGTAGTAATGTCGCAATCGCTGCACTATACTGTTGAATATGCGCAATGGGCAATGTGTTGTTATGGTGACCAACATGGGCAAATGTGCAAATGGCCCGATTTGTGAGGAATTAATACATGTCCATCTCCCAAGACAATCACAACCGTACAGATCACCTCTGTGCTTCTGTTTGTATACGGTTCTCATCCACCCCTTAGTGTTTCCCGGTGGCAACACTTTTCTTTCTCTTCCCTGGCCACAACTTATAGATGACTTGCAATATGCATGAGGTTAGATCACATAGTATCACCACACAACGAAGAATTGTTGTATGATTTTTCAGCCGGTTTGTATTATTTTACTCTGTATTAAGATTAATGTGCCCCAATGCTGCACATGTTGGAATGGCACACACCCCCAATGGGAATATGGGCAATGGGAAATTGGCCGCACAATGGGCAAACCTGTGCAAATGAGGTCCTTCCCTTTGGACCCTGTGAGAATTTCTATTCGTACATCAAATATGCAACCTATCCACAGTAGTCATTGTTTTTGTCGATCACGGGTTCTTCCCAATCTCTACAACGCTTGCTCTGTGGGCAACCATAGATACTTAAACTTCTTTAGCCATGAGGTACGACACATAGAACCACACATACGAAGAGTGTCCCATGATTTTAGGGTGTGTCTTTATTAATGTATTAATGTATAAATGTGAAATGTGCAAATGCTTTGAAAATGCCTGTGTTTATTTCATGGGCAATTTGTGTGCATATGGGCAAAGGGACAAATGTGCAAATTGACGGATTTGTGAGAAACTTCTCAGAAATTAATACATCAACCGACAACACTACATGTACCACGCTGTGCATAACGGTTCTCATCCAATGTTCGGTTCGGCAACTTTATTTATAAATTTGGAATATGCATGCATGGTAGACACATATAACCCAACATGCAACGAAGCCATGTGTTCTGGATTTTTTTTAGGGTTTCCTGGCGTATTAATGTAGTAATGTTTATTGTTAATGTGCAAGGACAAATGTTGTCTTTACACCTGGGCTTAACCACCAGGCAATGGGCACATGGGACAACTCTCATGGGCAAATGTTGCCAAATGCCCGGATGTGAGAATTATGAAATTAATACATTAAGACAACATTTCTTACATGTCATCCTTTCAAAAATTTGTGATCACCCTTCTTGGTTCTCACTTCTCAAGTCCGGTGGCAACCCAATTATACTGCAAATAGCTATCTGAGTAGACCCACATAGTCAATTCCAACAACGAAGACCCTTAGCTCGTATGGATTTTAGGGTTTGTATTATCCCACGTCCACGTCTAATTTGTTTTTTCTACTAAGGGCAATCCTGTGTTGCCAATATTGTGTTGAATTTTATGTTGCGCATTTATTGCTCGGGCACCCTTTCATGTGCAATTGGTGCATAATGGGCAAATGTGCAAATGGGATGTGAGAAATTAATACAATAAGACAACAATACAGTATCAATTGTGATACGGTTCTCATCCAAGTGGTGGCAACATATATACTTGAATAGCATGAGGTAGACACATAGTAACCACACAACGAAGATGTGTATGATTTTAGGGTTTGTATTAATGTATTAATGTATTAATGTGCAATGTGCAAATGTTGAAATGGGCATTGGCATGGGCCAATGGGCAATGGGCAAATGGGCAAATGTGCAAATGGGATGTGAGAAATTAATACAATAAGACAACAATACAGTATCATTGTGATACGGTTCTCATCCAAGTGGTGGCAACATATATACTTGAATAGCATGAGGTAGACACATAGTAACCACACAACGAAGATGTGTATGATTTTAGGGTTTGTATTAATGTATTAATGTATTAATGTGCAATGTGCAAATGTTGAAATGGGCAATGGGCAATGTGCAATGGGCAAATGGGCAAATGTGCAAATGGGATGTGAGAAATTAATACAATAAGACAACAATACAGTATCATTGTGATACGGTTCTCATCCAAGTGGTGGCAACATATATACTTAAATAGCATGAGGTAGACACATAGTAACCACACAACGAAGATGTGTATGATTTTAGGGTTTGTATTAATGTATTAATGTACTAATGTATTAATGTGCAATGTGCAAATGTTGAAATGGGCAATGGGCAATGTGCAATGGGCAAATGGGCAAATGGGCAAATGGGATGTGAGAAATTAATACAATAAGACAACAATACAGTATCATTGTGATACGGTTCTCATCCAAGTGGTGGCAACATATATACTTGAATAGCATGAGGTAGACACATAGTAACCACACAACGAAGATGTGTATGATTTTAGGGTTTGTATTAATGTATTAATGTATTAATGTGCAATGTGCACATGTTGAAATGGGCAATGGGCAATGGGCAATGGGCAAATGGGCAAATGTGCAAATGGGATGTGAGAAATTAATACAATAAGACAACAATACAGTATCATTGTGATACGGTTCTCATCCAAGTGGTGGCAACATATATACTTGAATAGCATGAGGTAGACCATAGTAACCACACAACGAAGATGTGTATGATTTTAGGGTTTGTATTAATGTATTAATGTATTAATGTGCAATGTGCAAATGTTGAAATGGGCAATGGGCAATGTGCAATGGGCAAATGGGCAAATGTGCAAATGGGATGTGAGAAATTAATACAATAAGACAACATACAGTATCATTGTGATACGGTTCTCATCCAAGTGGTGGCAACATATATACTTGAATAGCATGAGGTAGACACATAGTAACCACACAACGAAGATGTGTATGATTTTAGGGTTTGTATTAATGTATTAATGTATTAATGTGCAATGTGCAAATGTTGAAATGGGCAATGGGCAATGGGCAATGGGCCAATGGGCAATGGGCAAATGGGCAAATGTGCAAATGGGATGTGAGAAATTAATACATAAGACAACAATACAGTATCATTGTGATACGGTTCTCATCCAAGTGGTGGCAACATATATACTTGAATAGCATGAGGTAGACACATAGTAACCACACAACGAAGATGTGTATGATTTTAGGGTTTGTATTAATGTATTAATGTATTAATGTGCAATGTGCAAATGTTGAAATGGGCAATGGGCAATGTGCAATGGGCAAATGGGCAAATGTGCAAATGGGATGTGAGAAATTAATACAATAAGACAACAATACAGTATCATTGTGATACGGTTCTCATCCAAGTGGTGGCAACATATATACTTGAATAGCATGAGGTAGACACATAGTAACCACACAACGAAGATGTGTATGATTTTAGGGTTTGTATTAATGTATTAATGTATTAATGTGCAATGTGCAAATGTTGAAATGGGCAATGGGCAATGTGCAATGGGCAAATGGGCAAATGTGCAAATGGGATGTGAGAAATTAATACAATAAGACAACAATACAGTATCATTGTGATACGGTTCTCATCCAAGTGGTGGCAACATATATACTTGAATAGCATGAGGTAGACACATAGTAACCACACAACGAAGATGTGTATGATTTTAGGGTTTGTATTAATGTATTAATGTATTAATGTGCAATGTGCAAATGTTGAAATGGGCAATGGGCAATGGGCAATGGGCAATGGGCAAATGGGCAAATGTGCAAATGGGATGTGAGAAATTAATACAATAAGACAACAATACAGTATCATTGTGATACGGTTCTCATCCAAGTGGTGGCAACATATATACTTGAATAGCATGAGGTAGACACATAGTAACCACACAACGAAGATGTGTATGATTTTAGGGTTTGTATTAATGTATTAATGTATTAATGTATTAATGTGCAATGTGCAAATGTTGAAATGGGCAATGGGCAATGTGCAATGGGCAAATGGGCAAATGTGCAAATGGGATGTGAGAAATTAATACAATAAGACAACAATACAGTATCATTGTGATACGGTTCTCATCCAAGTGGTGCAACATATATACTTGAATAGCATGAGGTAGACACATAGTAACCACACAACGAAGATGTGTATGATTTTAGGGTTTGTATTAATGTATTAATGTATTAATGTGCAATGTGCAAATGTTGAAATGGGCAATGGGCAATGTGCAATGGGCAATGGGCAAATGGGCAAATGGGATGTGAGAAATTAATACAATAAGGACAACAATACAGTATCATTGTTGATACGGTTCTCATCCAAGTGGTGGCAACATATATACTTGAATAGCATGAGGTAGACACATAGTAACCACACAACGAAGATGTGTATGATTTAGGGTTTGTATTAATGTATTAATGTATTAATGTGCAATGTGCACATGTTGAAATGGGCAATGGGCAATGGGCAATGGTCAAAGGGCAAATGGGCAAATGTGCAAATGGGATGTGAGAAATTAATACAATAAGACAAACAATACAGTATCATTGTGATACGGTTCTCATCCAAGTGGTGGCAACATATATACTGAATAGCATGAGGTAGACTACATAGTAACCACACAACGAAGATGTGTATGATTTTAGGGTTTGTATTAATGTATTAATGTATTAATGTGCAATGTGCAAATGTTGAAATGGGCAATGGGCAATGTGCAATGGGCAAATGGGCAAATGTGCAAATGGGATGTGAGAAATTAATACAATAAGACAACAATACAGTATCATTGTGATACGGTTCTCATCCAAGTGGTGGCAACATATATACTTGAATAGCATGAGGTAACCATAGTAACCACACAACGAAGATGTGTATATTTTAGGGGTTGTATTAATGTATTAATGTATTAATGGTGCAATGTGCAAATGTTGAAATGAGCAATGGGCAATGGGCAATGGGCAATGGGCAAATGGGCAAATGTGCAAATGGGGATGTGAGAAATTAATACAATAAGACACAATACAGTATCATTGTGATAGGTTCTCATCTCACAGGGTGGCAACATCACATATATACTTGAAAGAATGCGGGTTAGACACATACACCCACCAACGAATGATGTGTGTCTGGTTTTAGGGTTTGTATTCATTATGACTGGTATTAATGTGCAATGTGGACATGTTGAACTGGGCGGGGGCAATGGGCAATTGGCACGGGCAAATGGGCAACGGCCACTGGGCTGTGTGTGGCAGAAATTAATACAAACAGACACACAACCAATACAGTTCATTTGATACGGTTTTTCTAATCCAATTTCCCTCTGGTGGACAACATATAGACTTGAATAGCATTGAAGGTATGGACACTAGTAACCACACAACCGAAGATAGATGGGTATGATTTTAGGGTTTGTATTAAGTATTAATGTATTAATGTGATTGCCATGTTGAAAGTCGAGGGGCAAGGGCAATGGCATGGGCAATGGGCAAAATGCCAAATGTTTTTCTTGGGATGTGAGAATTAATCAAATATAAGAAAACAATACAGTATCATTGACGGTTCTCATCCAAGTGGTTGGAACATATTAAACTTGAAAAGCATGAGGTAGACACATAGTTAAACCAACAACGAAGAAGTGGTAAAATGAATGTTTAACTAGGTTTTGTATTAATTAATAATGTATTAAGATGCAATGTCAAATGTTGAAATGGGCAATGGGCATGGGCAATGGGCAATGGGCAAATGGCAATGTGAAATGGCTGTGATACCATCATACCATCAGACAACATACAGTAGCCTTGTGAGCGTTCTCATCCCATGGTGCAAATCTATACTACTTTTGAAATAGCATGATAAGACACATAGTAACGCCCACAACGAGATGTGTATGATTTTTAGGGTTTATTAATGGATTAATGGTATAATGTGCAATTGCAATGGTGAATGGGCAAGGGCAATGGGCATGGGCATGGAAATGGGCAAATGTGCAAATGGGATGTGAGAAATTAATCAATAAGAAACAATACAATTTCATTGTGAACGGTTTCTCATACCAAGTGGTGGCAACAATACTCCTGAATAGCATGAGGTAGACCATAGTAACCACAAACGAGAATGTGGTATGAATTTTTAGGGTTGGCTTTAGGTCGTAAGTCTTAATGTGCAAGTGCACCTGTTTGAAATGGGCAATGGGCAATGGGCAATGGGCAAATGGGCAAATGTGCAAATGGGATGTGAGAATTTAATACATAAGAAACATACAGTAGCATTGTGTATACGGTTCTCATCCAAGGTGGTGGCAACATATATAACTTGAAAGCATGAGGTAACACATTAGGAACCACCAACGAAGATGTGGGTAAGATTTAGGGTTTTTATATGTAGTAATGTATTAAATGTGCAATGGTGCAAATGTTGAAATGGGCAATGGCATGTGCAATGGGCAAATGGGCAAGATGTGAATGGGAAATTGAGAATGAATACAATAAGACAACCAATACAGTAAATATTGGATACGGTTCTCAATCAGTGGTGGCAACATAAAAAAAAAAAAAAAAATATACTTGAAATAGCATGAGGTAGACCCATAAGTACCACACACGAAGATGTGTAGGATTTAGGGGTTTTGTATTAATGTTTAATGTATAATGTGCAATGTAATTTTGAAATGGGAAATGGCAATGTTCAATGGGCAACGGGCAAATGTGGCAAATGTGCTGTGAGCAATTAAACACATAAGACAACACTACAGTAATCCATGTGTCGGTTCTTCATCAAGTGGTGGCAACATATATACTTGAATAGCATGAGGTAGACACATAGTAACCACACAACGAAGATGTGTATGATTTTCGGGTTTTATGCAATGTATTAATGTAAATTAAGTCTTCATGTTCCATGTGCAAATGTGACGGGGCAATGGGCATGGGCAATTGCATGGGCAATGGGCAAATGTGCAATGGGCTGTGCGAAATTCCAATCCAATTAACACCCATACCGTATCATTGTGGGATACGTTCCTCACTCCATGGTGGCAACCTATATACGTGAATAGCATGGCAGTAGACACCTCGTCCCCACCCACGAGAATGTGGTATGATTTTGGGTTTGTCTTCCTGGTCTTCCTGTCTGTTCCTGTCGCCATGTGCCCCATGTTGCACTGGCCCCTGGGCATGTGGCCTGGGAACATGGGCACCATTGTGCCCCTGGCTGTGCCCCTTACGCCACTCAGCCACCCCTCCCTCTCATTGTGCTCCGGTTCCAAACCCGTGGTCCCCCCTCTCTCCTCCTATGAATAGCCTGGGTAGCCACATAGTACCCCCACACACGAAGATTGTACTGATTTAGGTTGTTGTAATTAAATGTATTAATGTATTACTGTGCACTTGGCAAATGTTGACATGGCAATAGGCAATGGGCAAATGGGTCAATGGCCAATGGCCAAATGTGCCACTGGATGTGCCAATTATACAATCAGCCAAACAAATCCAGTATCATTTTGCTACGGGTTCCATCCAAGTGGGTGGCAACTATATACTTGAATACATATTAGACAACATAGTAACCACACAACGAAGATGTGTATGATTTAGGGTTTTGTCTGACTGTCGTAATGTAATTCCTGTTACACTTGTGCCCATTTGCCATAAACGCACTGGGACTGGGCACTGGCAAATGGGGCACAACGGTGCCACTGATGTGAAGCACTTCATCCAATCACGCACAATACACATATCGTTGTGCTACGGTTTCATCCATGGGTTGGCAACATATATACTTGCATAGCCTGAGTTAGACCAGATAACCACACAAAAGAAGTGGTAATGAGTTTATTAGGTGTTGTATTATGTATTAAATGTATAATGTGCAATGTGCAATGTTAAATGGGCAATGGCAATGGCAATGGGCAAAAATGGGCACATGTGCCAAAATGGGATGTGAGAATTAATACAATAAGAACAACAATACGTAGCATTTGATACGGATTCTCACCAAGTGTGGCCAACATTAGACTTGAATAGCAGGAGGTATACACACATAGTAACCAACACCACAAAGATGTGTATGATTTAGGGTTTTGTATTAGTATTTCACGTATTAATGTGCACTGTGCAATGTTGAAATGGGCAATGGGCAATGGGCATGTGCAAGGGCAAAAGGGCAAAGTTGCAAATGGATGTGAGAAATTAACCCATAAGACAAAAACAATACAGATCTTGTGATACGGTGTCTCTATCCTGCACAGCTGGTGGGTGTGACCGTGCGCACTCTCTACCTGTTGCTCAAGTCTGATGACGGTCGCCACCATCGTAACACCCC
>JACBWV010000084.1:969797-1010327 GCA_013435795.1 Chlamydomonas sp. ICE-L
CCCCCCCATATCCACCACTCACAAACACACACATCCATCCCCTCCTACCCACCACCAATACACACAGAATACATCCTGCCCCTCCCGTCCCCCCCAACAATACACCACACACACATCTCTCCTCCCCCCTACCCACCACCAACACACAGATATCCTGCCCCCCCCCACCAACCCCCCACCTACAGTGGCCGAGAGCAAAGGTGGGCGCGCACCAACACCGACCACCTGTGTCATTAGCAGGCTTAACAATGTGATCCTCTGGACCAGCGTTAAGGCGGAAATCGGAGGTGAAGGACACGAAGGATTGGGACCTTGATACAAAACCTTTAGCTGACCTACCCAATCAATTGGGTTCAAGGGTCACCGGTAAGGGTGTCCCATAAATTCTGTCTCTGACTGTAACTGCTTATCTAATGTGTCCGCGCACATTGGTTGAGGGTCGGACAGCGAGTCATTGGATAGCGACTCCAGCGACCGGTAGGACAAAGCTCCGTCCTCAAACGGCGTAATGTCCTCGACCGGAGGCAGCAGCGGGCGCACACGCGGCATCAACGGAGCGGGGACATGACCGCAGCCCGCGAACAGGTGCAGAGCGCGCTTGATTTCATCGGTGTCGTCTGCGTGCTTGCGTTTGGTGGCTGCGATGACGTCGCCGCGCACGTAAGACGTGTCCACTCTCTCCAGAACCAGTTCCAGTTCCTCCAGCTTTCTCACCGCAGCGGCGTTTTGCTCCACTACGGACAGCATGCCCTCGAAGAACTCCTCGCGCAGAAGACGGGTTTCGCCGAACATTGCGTCCAGCGCCTCGGTACTCCGCGTTGCCTCCTGCTGCACCACCGCGTACATGCAGTCGATCGCCCGCAGGATGGCAGGAGAGCAGCCGACCTTTTCTCCGTATAGCCGATAGTACGTGGACTCGGTGGCCACGTTCGCGGCGTCGTTGTTCGCCTGCTCCTCCAACATCTGTTTCAATACCTTATGGTAAGGCGATTCCTGGATGGCGCGGCCAAAGAGTGATCCGACGTTCATCGTGCCCCTTTAGTATAAGCAGCTCACAATCAGTTCGCTCCCCCAAACGCGACGTGATCTATTCAACCTGGGTCAACGCAGCCGAAAGCTACTATGAATTGATGGGTCACGCGAGCATGCACCATCGGTTAAGCCACAACACATGTTTGAACTCATCGTCTGTTTGCCCCAACTGCATGTCCACCTGGTGTGTGTATGCAGCTCAGGAGGGGAACTAATCGGCGTTCCTGCCTCCCGGCCGATTTTGACTGGTTGCTAAACATGGTATGGAGCGGAATTGTGATTCCTGCTTTGAAAATTCAAAAAAATATCCGGGAGGCAGGAACACCCATTCTGTACCGCTTGCATGCCATGAAAGTGCAACCCAGGGTTTATAGGGTTTATAGAGTTTAACCCAACTCATTATTTATTTATACCATCCTGTGCGCTTGCATGCATTGTACATGCAGTCGTAGAACATGCAGTCGCACACGCTATCATCGGTATTCCTAACGTTTCCCCATGACATTCTTGATCGTATTGCCATATTCTCTTCCAACCCCAAGATTGTATTAGTGTGTAAAACTCTGCACAACAGATATTCTGGATGGCCCCTTACCGGACTGATCCAACCACCGCAGCGAGTTGGAGAGATGATGGCGAAAGGGGGGCGCGCCGACCTTCTAGCAGTATGCTTGGTTTCCAATCCTCTTGTACAAGTTAAGGGGGGCCTACAATTGAGGGCTAACCAAAATGAAAACAAGCTTCTCTATGCTGCTGCCAGGGCAGGTCACGCAGATGTCTGCAAGCTGCTGATGGATCCAGCGGTGGCTGGACTTGAGTACAGGGCCGTGGCGAACTCTAGCAACAGCAGGGCCTTGTGTGAGGCTGCAAAGGAAGGTCATGCAGATGTCTGCTTGCTTTTGATGGATCCAGAGGTGGCTGGACTTGAGTTCAGGGCCAGGGCGAACTCTAGCTCCAGCAGGGCATTGTGGGCGGCTGCAAAGGACGGTCACGCAGATGTCTGCAAGCTTCTGATGGATCCAGAGGTGGCTGGACTTGAGTTCAGGGCCAGGGCGAACTCTACCGCCAGCAGGGCCTTGTGGGCGGCTGCGAAGGACGGTCACGCCGATGTCTGCAAGATGCTGATGGATCCAGCGGTGGCTGGAGTTGAGTTCAGGGCCAGGGCGAACTCTACCGACAGCTGGGCATTGTGGGCGGCTGCCAATGAAGGTCACGCAGATGTCTGCAAGATGCTGATGGATCCAGCGGTGGCTGGAATTGAGTTCAGGGCCCGGGCGAACTTTAGCGACAGCAGGGCCTTGTGTGAGGCTGCCAATGAAGGTCACGCAGATTTCTGTAAGCTGCTCATGGATCCAGAGGTGGCTGGAATTGAGTTCAGGGCCCGGGCGAACTCTAACGACAGCTGGGCATTGTGGGCGGCTGCCAATGCAGGTCACGCAGATGTCTGCAAGATGCTCATGGATCCAGAGGTGGCTGGAATTGAGTTCAGGGCCCGGGCGAACTCTATCGACAACAGGGCCTTGTGGGCGGCGGCCAATGCAGGCCACGCAGATGTCTGCAAGCTGCTCATGGATCCAGAGGTGGCTGGACTTGAGTTCAGGGCCCGGGCGAACTCTATCGACAACAGGGCCTTGTGGGCGGCGGCCAATGCAGGCCACGCAGATGTCTGCAAGCTGCTGATGGATCCAGAGGTGGCTGGACTTGAGTTCAGGGCCCGGGCCTTGTGGGCGGCTGCAAAGGGTACTCCGTGTGTGTAACGGGTATGTCGAGACTCCGAAGGGGACTTCGACGAACATGGTACACAGCGGGACCGGAGGCGCCGTGTTAGAAAAGATCTGGATGTACTGGTCGGACAAAACCACCGCCGATGAGTCTTCTCGTTTCCTGCGTCGCTTCGTCGTCGTGGAGATGCTAGGGTTTTCAAAGAATCGTATTTCGGAGTTCGACGTGTCTACGGGACGGACTTCACTACTCTTTACAAATCACGCACGCTCATTTGAAATGTTGCAACAGAATGGGCGTTCCTGCCTCCCGGCCGATTTTGACTGGTTGCTAAACATGGTATGGATCGGAATTTTGATTCCTTGGTGCTGAATGTCTCAAGCTAGCGAGGCTCTAAATCCTGATTATAAATTTAAAAAATCGGTCGGGAGGCAGGAACGCCCATTACAGGTTAAAAAAAGATTGCGAGAGAAGCAAAGCAATCAAACATGGAGGGCGCTCAACAACTCGATATATCCGACGACGCTTGGAGTGCGTCTTTGGTCCCTCATACTTCCTACACGCGCTTGGCATGCCCCCTTCTCTCCAGCCCGTCGCTCGCTCTTTTGCCAATGGTGACACCCGAGGACGGTCTCTCGTCCCGGCGCACGGTCGTCGCAGGGAGACGTAACAACGAATATGATGAGGATATGTGCGAGTTTCTGAGAATCCGCTTCACTCCTGAGGACGTTCCCGACGAGGAGGGATTCCTGATGCGCCACGACGTGAACAAGATTTCCTTCGATTTGCGTCATGCATCTCTTTCGGTATCCGAGACGGCTCTGGACGCGTCGGACGGTGTAGTGTGCTCTGTAACTAGGACGGTGCGCGTGTTGCAGACGCTTCCTTGTGTTGCAATTCAGACTCTAGATGTGACCCGCGCCGTGTCAGACAAAGCGTTGTTCATAGACCATTTCGTCCGTGCACCGATGTCATATGGTAATGGTGCTGCAGCGTGGACCTTCGACGGCTCCCTTTACAACACATCTGCGGCGCAGCACTTCGTACTGAGCGCCGCTTCCTCGGACTGCGTTAGTGGTGGTGGAATGCTCGCTGCTTCTTACATGGGGTTGGGTGAGGTGACTTGCGAGGGGTTCAATGTCATTCCAGGCGAGGGCGCAGGAAGCGAGGCGCGTGTCCGTTTGCGTGTCCCTCCTGAAACGGAGTCTTTCACGTTGCACATTCTGTGTAGTTGTTCAGAAGGAAAGAAAGCGCGAGAGTCCATGCTTGCGTTGCTTCGCGCAGGTACGTCCGCAAGCAGTCTCGTTTCGCGTCACGACATGGCATGGGAAGCTCTGTGGCAGTCAAGAGTTGACATAGTGTCCAAGGCTGCAGGGATGTTGCAGGAGGAAACTTCCGAATTCATGCGTGACCTTTTCACTCTTCGCATGGCAATGTACCAGCTTCACGCCTCTTGTGGAGGCTTAATGGACCTTTCGGGAACCTCTGCGTCGGGGGCGTCGTGTGTGCATGTGGCGATTGCTTCGAGTCTGCTTTTGCCTACTTATAGTGGTCAGGTTGTTCCTTTATCTCGTCTGCATGAAGATGGTGTTCCTGAGCTGGGACTGTCGGGTTTGTACCTGGACATGGTCCCATGGTCAGATATTGGGCGTTGGTCCGATCCTGCGACGGGCGCTCCGAGGTTTTTGTTGCCAATGAGCTATGGTTTGCGCCCCTTTGCTGGTTGTATGCACGCGGTGTCCCTTTGGGATACCTACCGTTTATCGGGGGACGCTGGTTGGCTTGCGCGTGTGGCATTTCCCGTGTTGTCCAACGTGGCTGATATGGTTTGCAGTATGGCTCAGGTGGGGGAGGCTCAATCGACGTATCCGTACTTCATAAGATACCACCTTCCATCGGGGTTGTTACAAGGGTTTGGGGGGGAGTTATCTGGCGAGGACCATGTGTTAAGCGTTGCTTCAGCTGTGACTGCATTGCGGGCTGCTTCACAAGCTTCTCTCATTGTAGCACCTTCGGACGTTCGTCGCTATCGATGGACCGATGTTTGCGACGGTCTCTTCTTGCCTTTTTTAGACGGCGCGCCTCCTCAGGTTCTCGCAGTTGACAATTCTTCTTCTGCTATTATCGATTTGCGTACCTTGGGGGATGTGTTGCTTCCTCTGTGCCATCCTTCGTTGCGTGTCGCTGTCTGTTCTGTAGGATCTCAGGTGGACGCTGTTCTTTCTGATACATTCGATTATTGGTTTCCACGTTTGTCATGGGATAACGTCGGGGAATTGCCTCGTTTGCCTCCTTCAGAGGCGCGCTCTAGGCGAAGGCGGCGTGCTTGCAACTTGTTGTGGTGTTTGCATGCGCGTGCGCGTATTGCGCAACAAAGACCTTCTAATATTGACGGTTTTGTTTCTGCTCTTCGGGAGTTTTTCTCCGAGTTCCGTGACGCTTGGGGGTGCATATCTATCGACGAGGGGTTCGGGGCTGACTTAGACTTGTCTTCTTCGCTTCTCCTCGTCATTGTGGCTGGTCTTCTGGGGGCGTCCATCAACGGCGAGGTTGCGGACAACCTATATTACTCGGAAGGAGGAGAGGAAGGCGTAGGGGGGGGGGGGGGGTCGGTGTCTACGAGCGCGGTCATGCCATCTACTTGGCAGTTGGTGTCTCTGTTGGGCGCCGGTGGACGACGGTTTAATAAGGACTCGCATGTCCCTAACCGTGTGTTGTTGCCAAATTCGGCGTTGGTCTCCTCCGGGGTAGCGTACGAATCATGGACGGTAGAGTCATCGACGACGATGCTTACGCGTCCTTGATACATTTTTACAGTTTCGCAATGTCCTAGAAATTTGGATATTTAAACGTTTGCCGCGTTGACAGTACCCTCTGCGACAAGTGTCACCAATGTAAAAACCCGCCTCATCCTGTGTTCCCTCGCCTACCCCCAAAACCACAGTTTCCATCGAGGCGAGTGTGATATTCCGAAGCTGCAGCAGTCCTGTAACGAGTACTGCATCAAGATCATTCGTCGCAACCAGATCATGTGATGATGTCATGACTTGGTCCAGTTTTTGGGAAAGCCCATGAGGGCTTCTGTCCAAGTCGGGTTCACGATGTGTGTCCCACGCAACGATATGATATCGTCTCCATACTTCTCCAGTGTTCGCCGATCGTGGAAAACGCTAGTGGCAAAATTATGGTGATTCTGATTCCATTTGTCCACAGGGTTTATTGTGACGTACAATGCTCCTTTGGAATGCACCGGGGTCGGCCACATACTCGTTACGCGCTTGTCGGGAATCACGATGAGTGGATACTTTACTCGATTGACGGTATCATCGTCCCATTCTCTATCGAGGTCTGTCACCATTTTGCCCCCGTCATATAGTGCGTGATTACTCAGAACCCGCAATGCCAGTGTTACGACCTGGGGGACGACGGCGTTACCAAGGGCTTGTATCCGTTCAGTGTACCCATCAGTCTTTTGCGCAAGCCTAGGGAGTGACCGCTCCAATCGCACAAAGTTGTGAACGTAAGGGTGCGACATACTCGACAGTACCTTGGGCGACTCAGCTCCAGGACGAACAGCCAGGCAGTACCACCTCAGACGAATGTGCCGCGCACCCACGTCTGAAGCTGCGAATGTCCCCGAAATCACCTTGAACCCCCGCTTTTTGAAATCGCTCTCGATGCGTTTGAGCCCAACATTGCGGATGTTGGGGGAGTTCTCCATGAGGACAGTGTCAATGTCTGCCAAATCGTCCACCAGCCGCATGATATGGAAATACAATCCAGATTTGTTGCCTTTGATGCCAAGCTTTTTTCCAGGCCGGACAATTGACACGTCGGCATGGGAAACTCGCTGTGATCATCGTTGGCCTGCCCCCCAGCTGCTTAACATTCAATGTGCGCACGTCATCAAACACAGGTGCCTTAGGCAGCTGACCGTCCTCCATGCGCGCTAACAACACAGATTTAGAAAAAGGGTCGATCTCGCAATATGCGACGGGCTTGGCGACGTCACGCAATGCGAGCGCATGCCCTCCTATGCCACTGAACAGGTCTAGTGTGCGTATTTTAGGCATATTGTTTATTTTGAATTTTAAATGAATTTTGTTTTATCAATAGTTTGAATTTTAAATGCATCACCCCATGGGGTGAGCTAAATGGCAAGACAACATCCTGATGTATAAAGTACCATCTTGTCGTATACCACTTTTTCGTTTGTTTTTGTGGGGCGTTCGGAGTGCGACATGTGAAAAGTAATGAGACATAATATTACGAACACATTTCCCATGGAAATGAAAGACATGCTATCATCGTCATCTTCTCGCTCGGTCTCAGACGTTGTGGTTGCTTGGTACAACGAACCGGGGGTGGAACGATGGTTATCCGCGCTTGCTTTTGCGTTTTCGGAGCGTCCTGCATGTGAGCGGTACCGGATATTCGTGTTCCACAAGGGTACTGCCGAAGATGCAAAGCAACGTTTGTTCGATGTCTTGGGTACAAAGTGTAGTGATGTCGATGTCTTTTTCGAGCATCTGGATAATGTGGGTCGTGAGGCAGATACGTGGTTGCATTACACGGTGGCGCGTTTGCGTGCTGGCGACATGCCTGTGCACCGTGTGGCCTTCTTGCAGGGTGATCCTTGGGACCATTTTGGGACACCGCATGGCATGGAGAGGAATCTAGATGTGTTTTCATCAAAGCTTGTGGCATTGCTTGCGCCTACCGCTCAGCCGATGGCGTCGAACCCTGAGCCATTGTTTTGCAACCTGATGAGCGAGTCGCGTGTCATGCGGAGAGGTCTCTCGCACCCTCAACGTCTGGACCTTGAGCGGGTTTGGGTTGAGGCCTTAGGATGCGAATGTAAGGTGGAAGACAGTTATGTGTTCGCTGCGGGGGCGCAGTACCTTGTGGACGCCGTGCGCCTTTCTCAAGAAAAGCCATTGTCTTGGTGGACGTCCCTTCATCATAAATTGCGTGCTGACGAGATCAATGCTTGGGAGATCGAGCGGTTTTGGTTGCATATTTTTGGTGATGGTCTATAAACCTTTGTGTTGAAGCGATCGAGGATGAGTGTTGGGCTTCGAAAGCCATCTATAAACCGCCTGAGGATCTAAATTCAGTAGAGTAGAAAATTCAAAAATCCGCAGTGAGGCAGGAACACATATTCTGTACCGCTTGCAGATACCGCCATGCAAGTGCAACCAAGGGTTTATAGGGTTTATCCCAACGCAGTATTGATTTATACCATCCTGTGCGATTGCATGCATTTACATCGAACATGCAGTCGCACACGCGATCATCGTTTCCACTACTAACGTGTCCCTATGACATTCTTGATCGTATTGCCCTATTCTCTTCCAACCCCAAGATTGTATTAGTGTGTAAAACTCTGCACAAAACATTTTCGGGATGGCCCCTTACCGGATTGATCCAACCACCGCAGCGAGTTGGAGAGATGATGGCGAAAGGGGGGCGCGCCGACCTTCTAGCAGTATGCTTGGTGTCCAATCCTCTTGTACAGGTTCAGGGGGCCCTACAATTGAGGGCGAACCAAAATGAAAACAGGCTTCTCTATTTGGCTGCCAAGGAAGGTCACGCAGATGTCTGCAAGCTGTTGATGGATCCAGAGGTGGCTGGACTTGAGTTCAGGGCCAGGGCGAACTCTAAGGACAGCATTGCCTTGTGGGCGGCTGCAAAGGAAGGTCACGCAGATGTCTGCAAGCTGCTGATGGATCCAGCGGTGGCTGGAATTGAGTTCAGGGCCAGGGCGAACTCTTACTACAGCTGGGCATTGTTCGTGGGTGCCGAGGCAGGTCACGCAGATGTCTGCAAGCTGTTGATGGATCCAGAGGTGGCTGGACTTGAGTTCAGGGCCCAGGCGAACTCTAGCGACAGCTGGGCCTTGTGGGCGGCTGCCAAGGCAGGTCACACAGATGTCTGCAAGCTGCTGATGGATCCAGAGGTGGCTGGAATTGAGTTCAGGGCCAAGGCGAACTCTAGAGACAGCTGGGCATTGTTGGCGGCTACCAAGGCAGGTCAGGCAGATGTCTGCAAGCTGCTCATGGATCCAGCGGTGGCTGGAATTGAGTTCAGGGCCAGGGCGAACACTTTCGACAGCAAGACCTTGTGGGCGGCTGCCAAGGCAGGTCACGCAGATGTCTGCAAGCTGCTGATGGATCCAGCGGTGGCTGGAATTGAGTTCAGGGCCCTGGCAAACTCTAACGACAGCACTGCCTTGTGGGCGTCTGCAAAGGAAGGTCACGCAGATGTCTGCAAGCTGCTGATGGATCCAGCGGTGGCTGGACTTGAGTTTAGGGCCCGGGCGAACTCTAGCGACAGCAGGCCCTTGAGGGCGGCTGCAAAGGAAGGTCACGCAGATGTCTGCAAGCTTCTCATGGATCCAAAGGTGGCTGGAGTTGAGTTCAGGGCCCGGGCGAACTCTAGCGAAAGCAGGGCCTTGTGGGCGGCTGCCAAGGAAGGTCACTCAGATGTCTGCAAGCTTCTCATGGATCCAGCGGTGGCTGGAATTGAGTTCAGGGCCAGGGCGAACACTTTCGACAGCAGGGCCTTGGGGGCGGCGGCCAATGCAGGCCACGCAGATGTCTGCAAGCTGCTCATGGATCCAAATGTGGCTGGACTCAAGTACAGGGCTCGGGCGAACTCTAGCGATAGCTGGGCCTTGTGGGCGGCGGCCAAAGAAGGTCACGCATATGTATGCAAGCTGCTGATGGATCCAGAAGTGGCTGGACTCAAATACAGGGCCAGGGCGAACCATATCAACAGCAGGGCCTTGGGGGCGGCTGCAAAGGCAGGTCACGCAGATGTCTGCAAGCTGCTGATGGATCCAGAGGTGACTGGACTTGAGTTCAGGGCCCAGGCGAACTCTGTCAACAGCTGGGCTTTGTGGGCGGCTGCGGAGGGCGGTCACGCCGATGTCTGATTGCTTTTGATGTAGAGGTGGCTGGCCCCGAGTACAGGGTCATTGTGAAACTTGACAGCAGCTGGGTATTGTGTTAGGCAAGACACGTTTCTTGCCACCGTAGAGCAAGTATTTATCCACTCTCCTCAAACTTTTCAGCAATGTGTTAAGTTTGCTCAAGCTGCGTGTTCCCAATAATTCCAGATGTAGCAGAAATATTTGATTATGAGGCAGGAACGCTTTGAAAATGATTATTGATGGGAGCGATGTGAGCCAGCACTTTGCCTTTCAGGCTACTTTTAAGATGTAACATCTATATCTTTACAGTCAATGGGCGTTCCTGCCTCCCGGCCGATTTTTACTGGTTGCGAAACATGGTATGGAGCGGGATTGTTATTCATTGGTGCTGATGTCTCAAGCTAGCGAGTCGTTCAGTAGCCCATTAGTCCTTGAATGTTTTGTGTCAATCTCCTGAAGACAATATCTGTTGTATTGACAAGATCGGTTACAAAACTTGATGTAACTTGAATTCCTTAATGTAAGAAAGAAAGACAATTTGCACCTGTTACCCGGATGGATTTTGACTGGTTTCGGAGCCTGGTCTGGTCGGCGAATGAGTGAGTCGTTCGTACGGCTCTAACTTCTGCTTTGAAAATTCAAAAAAATCACCGGGAAAGTGCCGCTTGCCGCTTGCATGCCATGCAAGTGCAACCAAGGGCTTATAGGGTTTATAGGGTTAATAGGGTTTATCCCAACTCAGTATTTATTTATACAATCCTGTGCGCTTGCATCAAGTACAAACATGTTCATCCAACATGCATTCGCACACGCGATCATCGTTTCCATTCCTAACGTTTCCCCATGACATTCTTGATCGTATTGCCCTATTCTCTTCCAACCCCAAGATTGTATTAGTGTGTAAAACTCTGCACAACATATATTCTGGATGGCCCCTTACCGGACTGATCCAACCACCACAGCGTGTTGGAGAGATGATGGCGAAAGGGGGGCGCGCAGACCTTCTAGCAGTATGCTTGGTGTCCAATCCTCTTGTACAGGTTGAGGGGGGCCTACAATTGAGGGCGAACCAAAATGGAAACAAGCTTCTCTATGTGGCTGCCAGGGCAGGTCACGCAAATGTCTGCAAGCTGCTCATGGATCCAGCGGTGGCTGGACTTGAGTTCAGGGCCCGGGCGAACTCTCTCAACAGCTTGGCATTGCATGCGGCTGCCAATGAAGGCCACTCAGATGTCTGCAAGCTGCTGATGGATCCAGAGGTGGCTGGAATTGAGTTCAGGGCCAGGGCGAACACCAGCGACAGCAGTGCCTTGTGGGAGGCTGCCAAGGACGGTCTCGCAGATTTATGCAAGCTGCTGATGGATCCAGAGGTGGCTGGACTTGAGTTCAGAGCCCGGGCGAACTCTAGCGACAGCATGGCATTGTGGGCGGCTGCAAAAGAAGGTCACGCAGATGTCTGCAAGCTGCTGATGGATCCAGCGGTGGCTGGAATTGAGTTCAGGGCCCGGGCGAACTCTGTCAACAGCAGGGCCTTGTGGGCGGCTGCACAGGAAGGTCACGCAGATGTCTGCAAGCTGCTCATGGATCCAGAGGTGACTGGAATTGAGCTAAGGGCCATGGCGAACTATAACGACAGCATGGTATTGTGGCTGGCTGCAAATGAAGGTCACGCAGATGTCTGCAAGCTGCTGATGGATCCAGAGGTGGCTGGACTTGAGTTCAGGGCCCAGGCGAACTCTAACGACAGCAGGGCATTGTGGGCGGCTGCAAAGGAAGGTCATGCAGATGTCTGCAAGCTTCTGATAGATCCAGAGGTGGCTGGACTTGAGTTCAGGGCCCGGGCGAACTCTAACGACAGCATGGCATTGTGGGTGGCTGCAAAGGCAGGTCACGCAGATGTCTGCAAGCTGCTGATGGATCCAGAGGTGGCTGGACTTGAGTTCAGGGCCCGGGCGAACTCTACGCACAGCTTGGCCTTGCGTGAGGCTGCCAAGGAAGGTCACGCAGATGTCTGCAAGCTGCTGATGGATCCAGAGGTGGCTGGACTTGAGTTCAGGGCCCGGGCGAACTCTACGCACAGCTTGGCCTTGCGTGAGGCTGCAAAGGCAGGTCACGCAGATATCTGCAAGCTGCTGATGGATCCATATGTGACTGGAATTGAGTTCAGGGCCCGGGCGAACTCTACGCACAGCTGGGCCTTGCGTGAGGCTGCCAAGGAAGGTCACGCAGATGTCTGCAAGCTGCTGATGGATCCAGAGGTGGCTGGACTTGAGTTCAGGGCCCGGGCGAACTCTACGCACAGCTGGGCCTTGCGTGAGGCTGCCAAGGAAGGTCACGCAGATGTCTGCAGGCTGCTGATGGATCCAGATGTGGCTGGAATTAAGTTCAGGGCCCGGGCGAAATCTACGCACAGCTGGGCCTTGCGTGAGGCTGCCAATGAAGGTCACGCAGATGTCTGCAAGCTGCTGATGGATCCAGAGGCGGCTGGCCCCGAGTACAGGGCCATTGTGAATATTGACAGCTGGGTCTTGCCACCGTAGAGAAAGGTTTTATCCACTCTCCTCAAACTTTCCAGAAATGTGTTCAGTTTGCTCAAGAGAAAATATCGCTGCGTGCCCAATAATTCCAGATGTAGCAGAAATATTTGATTATGAGGCAGGAACGCTTTGAAAAATGATTATTGATGCTCACGATGTGAGCCAGCACTTTGACTTTTTAGGCTACTTCGAATTAACAAGATCGGGTACAAAACTTGATGAAACTTGAATTCCTTAATGTAAGAAAGAAAGACAATTTGCGCTTGTACATTTGTTCCTGTCTCAAGGAGGGATTTTGAATGGTTTCGGAGCCTGGCCTGGTCGGAATCGCAATTCCGAGGAGAGCTAAATATAGTGTAGGAGACGTTCTGGCTCCTGTGATCCCTTCTCCCTCAGTCTGTACGGATCGCTTCAATCCTGGTAATATCGGATATGACGGAGGGTCGTGCGATCATCGCTTGTGTGGGAAAATATCTTCGTGTTGAAGCGATCGAAGATGAGTGTCGGGCTTCGAAAGCCATCTTGAAACCGCCTGTACAAGTCGTTCATGAGGCTCTAAATTCAGTACAAAAAATCTGCCGTAATCCCATTCTGTACCACTTGCAGATACAGCTACCGCTACAGCTATCGCCAGGCAAGTGCAACCAAGGGTTTATAGGGTTCATAGGGTTTATCCCGAATCATTATTTTTTTATACCATCCTGTACGCTTGCATGCATTGTACACACATGTTCATCCAAATGAACACGCGATCATCGTTTCCATTCCTAACGTTTCCCCATGACATTCTTGATCGTATTGTCCTTTTCTCTTCCAACCCCAAGATTGTATTAGTGTGTAAAACCCTGCACAACAGATATTCTGGATGGCCCCTTACCGGACTGATCCAACCACCACAGCGAGTTGGAGAGATGATGGCGAAAGGGGGGCGCGCCGACCTTCTAGCAGTATGCTTGGTGTCCAATCCTCTGGTACAGGTTGAGGGGGGCCCTACAATTGAGGGCGAACCAAAAAGAAAACAAGCTTCTCCATGTGGCTGCCAAAGAAGGTCATGCAGATGTATGCAAGCTGCTGATGGATCCAGCGGTGGCTGGACTTGAGTTTAGGGCCAGGGCGAACTATAGAGACAGCAGGGCATTGCGTGAGGCTGCAAAGGAAGGTCACGCAGATGTCTGCAAGCTGCTGTTGGATCCAGAGGTGACTGGAATTGAGTTTAGGGCCAGGGCGAACTCTATCGACAGCTGGGCCCTGTGGGCGGCTTCAAAGGGAGGTCATGCAGATGTTTGCAAGCTGCTGATGGATCCAGAGGTGGCTGGACTTGAGTTCAGGGCCCGGGCGAACTCTAGCGACATCATGGTCTTGTGGGCGGCTGCAAAGGAAGGTCACGCAAATGTCTGCAAGCTGCTGATGGATCCAGAGGTGGCTGGGCTTGAGTTCAGGGCCCGGGCGAACTCTAAAGACAGCATGGTATTGTGGCTGGCTGCAAATGAAGGTCAAGCAGATGTCTGCAAGCTTCTGATGAATCCAGAGGTGGCTGGACTTGAGTTCAGGGCCAGGGCGAACTCTATCGATAGCCGGGCATTGTGGGCGGCTGCCAAGAAAGGTCACGCAGATGTCTGCAAGCTGCTCATGGATCCAGATGTGGCTGGACTTGAGTTCAGGGCCCGGGCGAACTCTAACGACAGCATGGCATTGTGGGTGGCTGCCAAGGAAGGTCACGCAGATGTCTGCAAGCTGCTCATGGATCCAGCGGTGGCTGGTATTGAGTTCAGGGCCCGGTCGAACTCTGTCAACAACTGGGACTTGGGGGCGGTTGCGAAGGCCGGTCACGCAGATGTCTGCACGCTTTTGATGGATCCAGAGGCGGCTGGCCCCGAGTACAGGGCCATTGTGATTATTGACAGCAGCTGGGTCTTGCCACCGTAGAGCCACTCTCATCAAACTTGTAAGCAATGTGTTCAGTTTGCTAAAGCGAAAATATCGCTGCGTGTGCCCAAATCGCAATTCCGCAGAGAGCTAAATCTCTGGTTGGCGAGTGAGTGAGTCGTTCGTGTGGCTCTAACTTCTGCTTTAAAAATTCAAAAAAATCGCCGGGAGGCATGAAAACCCATTCTGTACCGCTTGCAGATACCGCCAGGCAAGTGCCGCTTACCTCATGCATACCAGGCAAGTGCAACCAAGGGTTTATAGGGTTTAAAGGGTTTATCCCAATTCATTATTTATCTATACCATCCTGTGCGCTTGCATGCATGTAAACACATGTTCATCGAACATGCAGTCATCGTTTCCATTACTTAAGTGTCCCCATGACATTCTTGATCGTATTGCCCTATTCTCTTCCAACCCCAAGATTGTATTAGTGTGTACAACTCTGAGCAACAGATTTTCAGGATTGCTCCTTACCGGACTGATCAAACCACCACAGCGAGTTGGAGAGATGATGGCGAAAGGGGGACGCGCCGACCTACTAGCAGTATGCTTGGTGTCCAATCCTCTTGTACATGTTAAGGGGGTACAATTGAGGGCGAACCAAAATGAAAACAAGCTTCTCCATGTGGCTGCCAAGGCAGGTCACGCAGATGTCTGCAAGCTGTTGATGGATCCAGAGGTGGCTGGACTTGAGTTCAGGGCCCAGGCGAACTCTAGCGACAGCTGGGCCTTGTGGGCGGCTGCCAAGGAAGGTCACTCAGATGTCTGCAAGCTGCTGATGGATCCAGAGGTGGCTGGAATTGAGTACAGGGCACGGGCGAACTCTAGCGACAGCAGGCCCTTGTGGCAGGCTGCCTATGAAGGTCACGCAGATGTCTGCAAGATGCTTATGGATCCAGAGGTGGCTGGAATTGAGTACAGGGCCCGGGCGAATGCTAGCGCCAGCAGGGCCTTGGGGGTGGCTTCATATGCAGGTCACGCAGATATCTGCAATATGCTTATGGATCCAGAGGTGGCTGGAATTGAGTACAGGGCCCGGGCGAATGCTATAGCCAGCTGGGCCTTGTGGTGAGGCCGCTACGGAAGGTCACGCAGATGTATGCAAGGTGCTTATGGATTCAGCGGTGGCTGGAATTGAGTTCAGGGCCAGGGCGAACTATAACGACAGCTGGGCATTGTGGATGGCTATCAAGGAAGGTCACGCAGATGTATGCAAGGTGCTGATGGATCCAGCGGTGGCTGGACCCAAGTACAGGGCCAGGGTGAAGTCTGTCAACAGCTGGGTATTGCTTGAGGCTGCGAAGGCTGGTTATTGAGTACAGGGGCATTGTGAATCTTGACAGTAGCTGGGTATTGGCCCGGGAGAACTCTACGCACAGCTGGGCATTGTGTGAGACTACGAAGGCTGGTTACGCCTATGTCTGCACGCTTTTGATGGATCCAGAGGCGGCTGGCCCCGAGTACAGACTGAGACACAAACATTGTAATGTGACTCGACCAATGTGAGTAGGGAGGAGTGTATAGGAGCTCCCACCCCCTTGAAGCTGCAAGTGTTTTGACCTTCTTGGAGTGGTGAAACGCCACGTTGTCAAGTATAATGACTTTGCCTTTTCAGGCTACTTTGAAGATGTAACTTCTGTGTCTTTACAGTCCTTGAATGTTTTGTGTCAATCTAATGGGCGTTCCTGCCTCCCGGCCGATTTTGACTGGTTGCGAAACATGGTATGGAGCGTAATTGTGATTCCTTGGTGCTGATGCCTCAAGCTATCGAGTCGTTTAGGAGGCTCTAAATTCTGATTATAAATTTAAAAAATCAGCCGGGAGGTAGGAATTATCTCCTGAATTGACAAGATCGGTTACAAAACTTGATGAAACTTAAATCCCTTCATGTAAGAAAGAAAGACAATTTGAGCCTGTACATTTGTTCCTGCCTCCACGAGGGATTTTGACTGGTTTCGGAGCCTGGTCTGGTCGGAATCGCAATTCCGCAGAGAGCTAAATCTCTGGTTGGCGAGTGAGTGAGTCGTTCGTACGGCTCTAACTTCTGCTTTGAAAATTCAAAAAAATCGCAGGGAGGCAGGAAAACCCATTCTGTCCTGCTTGCAGATACCGCCAGACAAGTGCCGCTTGTCGCTTGCATTCCAGGAAAGTTCCGAATGCTGCTTTCAGATACCTCCAGACAAGTGCCGCTTACAGCTTAACGCTTGCAAATACCGCCAGGATAGTGCCGCTTGCATGCCAGGCAAGTTCAAGCAAGGGTTTATAGGGTGTATAGGGTTTATAGGGTGTATAGGGTTTATAGGGTGTATAGGGTTTATCCCAACTCAGTATTTATTTATACCATCCTTCGCGTTTGCATGCATTTACATCGAACATGCAGTCGCACACGCGATCATCGTTTCCATTCCTAACGTTTCCCCATGACATTCTTGATCGTATTGCACTATTCTCTTCCAACCCCAAGATTGTATTAGTGTGTAAAACTCTGCACAAACAATTTTCGGGATGGCCCCTTACCGGATTGATCCAACCACCGCAGCGAGTTGGAGAGATGATGGCGAAAGGGGGGCGCGCCGACCTTCTAGAAGTATGCTTGGTGTCCAATCCTCTTGTACAGGTTAAGGGCGTACAATTGAGAGCGAACCAAAATGAAAACAAGCTTCTCTATGTGGCTGCCAAGGCCGGTCACGCCGATGTCTGCAAGCTGCTTATGGATCCAGAGGCAGCTGGACTTGAGTTCAGGGCCCGGGCGAACTCTAGCTACAGCTGTGCCTTGTTTGCGGCTGCCAATGAAGGCCACTCAGATGTCTGCAAGCTGCTGATGGATCCAGAGGTGGCTGGAATTGAGTTCAGGGCCAGGGCGAACACCAGCGACAGCAGTGCCTTGTGGGCGGCTGCCAAGGACGGTCTCGCAGATTTATGCAAGCTGATGATGGATCCAGAGGTGGCTGGACTTGAGTTCAGAGCCCGGGCGAATTCTAGGGACAGCATGGCATTGTGGGCGGCTGCAAAAGAAGGTCACGCAGATGTCTGCAAGCTGCTGATGGATCCAGAGGTGGCTGGAATTGAGTTCAGGGCCCGGGCGAACTCTAGAGACAGCAGGGCCTTGTGGGTGGCTGCACAGGAAGGTCACGCAGATGTCTGCAAGCTGCTCATGGATCCAGAGGTGACTGGAATTGAGCTAAGGGCCATGGCGAACTCTAGAGACAGCTGGGTATTGTCTCTGGCTTCCCAGGAAGGTCACGCAGATGTCTGCAAGCTGCTCATGGATCCAGAGGTGGCTGGAATTGAGTTCAGAGCCCTGGCAAACTCTAAGTATAGCTGGGCATTGTGGGAGGCTTCGAAGGCTGGTCACGCAGATGTCTGCTTGCTTTTGATGGATCCAGCGGTGGCTGGAATTGAGTTCAGGGCCCTGGCGAACTCTTTCGACAGCTTGGCATTGCGTGAGGCTGCCAATGCAGGTCACGCAGATGTCTGCAAGCTGCTCATGGATCCAGAGGTGGCTGGACTTGAGTATAGGGCCCTGGCGAACGCTAGAGACAGCTTGGCCTTGCGTGAGGCTGCCAATGCAGGTCACGCAGATGTCTGCAAGCTGCTGATGGATCCAGAGGTGGCTGGACTTGAGTTCAGGGCCCGGGCGAACTTTAGCGACAGCAGGGCCTTGTGTGAGGCTGCCAATGAAGGTCACGCAGATGTCTGTAAGCTGCTCATGGATCCAGAGGTGGCTGGAATTGAGTTCAGGGCCCGGGCAAACTCTAGAGACAGCTGGGCATTGTGGGCGGCTGCCAATGCAGGTCACGCAGATGTCTGCAAGATGCTGATGGATCCAGAGGTGGCTGGAATTGAGTTCAGGGCCCGGGCGAACTCTCTCAACAGCTTGGCATTGCGTGAGGCTGCCAATGAAGGTCACGCAGATGTCTGCAAGCTGCTCATGGATCCAGAGGTGGCTGGCCCCGAGTACAGGGCCCGGGCGAACTCTAACGACAGCTTGGCATTGCGTGAGGCTGCCAATGCAGGTCACGCAGATGTCTGCAAGCTGCTCATGGATCCAGAGGTGGCTGGCCCCGAGTACAGGGCCAGGGCGAACTCTAGTGACAGCAGGGCCTTGTGGGCGGCTGCCATGGCTGGTCACGCAGATGTCTGCAAGCTGCTGATGGATCCAGAGGTGGCTGGACTTGAGTTCAGGGCCAGGGCGAACTCTTGCGAAAGCATGGCATTGTGGGAGGATACCAATGCAGGTCACGCAGATGTATGCAAGCTGCTTATGGATCCAGAGGTGGCTGGAGTGGAGTACAGGGGCTGTGGCGCACTCTACCAGTACTTTGTTCCTGCCACCCGGAAGGATTTTGACTGGTTTCGGAGCCTGGTCTGGTCGGAATCGCAATTCCGCGGAGAGCTAAATCTCTGGTTGGAGAGTGAGTGAGTCGTTCGTACTGCTCTAACTTCTGCTTGGAAAATTCAAAAAAATCGCCGGGAGGCAGGAACGCCCATTGTTCCCTTGGAGATTGTTTCGATTTGGTTTTTGAAACCGAGTATAAATGTTTTCTTCGATGATGTAGATATTGTTGTGTATTATTCCTGTCGTAGCTTTAGAAATGTCGATTCGTGTAGGAGACGTTCTGGCTCCTGTGATCCCTTCACCCTCAGTCGGTACGGATCACTTCATACCTGGTAACATCGGAGGGTCCTTCTCAGTTTCTGGCGTCGACTTGTGCATCGTGAATTCGTTGCGTCGTGCGATCATCGCTTGTGTGGAGACCGCGGCGTTCGACACTGTGGTTCCTCCTGGGGGCGGTGGTGGTGGTGTGCGCGTACTTGAGAACACGTCCGTGATGCACAACGAGATGTTGGCTCTCCGTGTGTCGCTTGTGCCTTTGTGTCTGACTCCCAACGAGTTGGAGAACTTCGCCCCTGGCGACTACCAATGCACCTTGGCCGTGCGGAACAACGGGAATGAGGTGTTTGATGTGGTGAGCGGAGACTTTGTAGTTCGTGACGCGTCAGGAGTCTCGTTCCAGACGGAGCGTTTGAAGCGTCTGTTCCCTGTCGACCAGCGGTCGGGTGACAGTGTGTTACTTACTGTCTTGCGTCCCAACATCATGTGTGGCGGCGTCGGTGAGGCTGTGAACATCACGGCGACTGCGAGGCTTGGCTCCGGTCTGGAGCATGCGAGATATTCTCCAGTCTGCTCTTGCTATTTTCGTTACAAGGAGCCTGTTTTGGACGACGATTCGGTTCCCGACAAGTTCGATTTTTTCGTTGAGAGCGTGAACCCGAGCCTGTCCCCTTACTACCTCGTTTTTCTAGGGTTCCGCTTCCTTGTCCGATCCATCATTGATCTCTCGGAAGACGTCCGTTCCGAGCGCGTCTCGTTTGAGGACTCGACTGTCCCGGGTGGACCGAGGAGCATTCTTTTTCCTGGTTTGGACCATACCTTGGGAAATTTAATACATGGGCTCGCGTATGACCTTTGGATTCGGCGCGGTGGCAAGTCCCGTGTGAGTTTCGTAGGCTACTTCAAGCGGCACCCTCTTGTGGACGACATAACATTTAAGATGCAGCTCGCGCGACAGGACGAAGTCCCTGAGGCATACTCGGATGTCTTATTGGAGGGGCTGTTGTATGTTCGGGAGCACCTGGAATCTCTGACTCTCGAGTGGATTCGTTTCTGTGGGCTCAAGGGCATGGGTTTGGTTGCCATTGAGATGTTCCTCACACGTTCTTACGCTGCTACAGTCGGCGGTGTGTCCTACAGTCAGCGGAACAGAAAATACTAAATAGTGCCCATTGTAAAAGATATCTAGACAAAGATTAGTAAATGTGCGGGAGCACATGGATTATCTGACTCTCGAGTGGATTCGTTTCTGTGGGCTTAAATGTTTGGTGGCCATTGAGATGATGTTCCTCGCACGTTCTTACGATGCTACAGTCAGTGGAACAGAAAATACTAAATAGTGCCCATTGTAAAAGATATGTAGAAAAAGTTTCGTATGTGTGCGGGAGCAACTGGAATATCTGACTCTCGAGTGGATTCGTTTCTGTGGGCTCAAGGGTACAGTCGGAGACGCAATTTGTGGGACGCCCTACCGCACGATGTTAGCCATCAGTTTGACTTTTCAAGGTACTTTGAACATGTAAATTCAGTCTCTTCAGATGCCTTGAATTTTTGTGTCAATCACATGAAGACAGTATCTGTATTGACAAGATCGGTTACAAATCTTGAATTGGTCAACTGTTCAGAATCCCCAAAATAGAAGGTGTCCCAATATCAAATGTCCATAGCTGTATTGGGTTTGGTGGTCGACACAATCTACACATCGATCGCATGATGCAAGCACACCTCAGTCGACGACAGACAAAGATGGCAGAAAACGTGGGAGTTCGCAAGACGTCGTCGTCTTCCGCAGATCATTCATTGCCTGTATCTGTTTTCAGGGGATATCATTCAAATTATACAGTTAAACACGTTTCGAGATTGGCAGCATATCTGAATGAATCATTTGTTGATACGTTATACACAGCGACCGTGCTACCGCATGGTAACTTTGCTTCATTTGTAAAATACGAACTTTGTAACATCTCTCTGAACCGATTATAACTAATACCGTACACCCAAGACCCATAGTATACAGCAGTGGATGATACCAATTGTACTTTACAAGTATTTTGTATCATGTTTTCGCGATTTAGTAAGTTGATATATGCTGGACAAAGAGTATCATTTACGTAAGTTACTGCAATTTCGTAAGGAGATGGAATTTTTGAAAAAGGGTAACGGGTTGTCACCTTTATATACTCATTAGTTTGTATGGGTGATGGAGATTGAGACATTGGTAGTCGCGGTTGTGGTCTAGGAGATGGTGATTGTTGTGGTCGAGGATATGGTGATGGCGATTTTTGTGGTGAATGTTGCGGTCGAGGAGATGGTGATGGTGAACTAGGTAGGTTGCAGTTCTCAAGAATGGGAGATTTATAATTTCCTGTCAGTACATTATTTTGAAATTCTGCAACACTGTTTTGATTTCCACGAACGTAGTATTGCATACACACAAGAATATTGTTGTTAGATTCTGAATACGAAATACCGATACCGATTTCTGTGGTAGCTTTCCAAACTAATTGTGTAAAATGACCAGTAGATGGAGAAAAACGGGGCGTATTGAAATCGTAGAAGTCAACTTCATCGTACCACAAACTTACCGACCTGGTATAATAATGCGTTAAATTTATGGTATTTAAAGCTGAAAACGAAAACAAACCAAGGTTCTCTCCATATCGACCTGAATCGCTATGTTCGAACTTATTTTCTTGCGCAAGGTAATCGGACCATGTTTGTGCGGATATTGAAATTGCTGGATTAAATGAAACTGGTGGAGAGCAGTGAATTCTTCTATAATCGTTTACTTGGTCGAGAATGCTTTGTTCATTTAATGGTAATATTATGCTTGTGCATGAGCCAACTAGTCCAAGTATTATCGTTAACAAATATGGTATGTTCATGACTTGAATATATTATATGTGAGATTTTAAACGCAACATGCCCAAAATGCCAAACAAATAAGTGTTGTTTTTGTTTTTCTTGTAAAACCAATAAACACAGAAGTTTTTCGTGGAGGCGTGTCACGATGCGTCTACTCCACCATTAATAATATTATGCATTGATGATATTCTTATTAATGATTTCAGAGGAAATAAATAAACACATCTCGAGACGAGTCAAATGTATGGAACACAAGTGGGATTGGGGTTTATTGAGTCGTAACTCATCTTTAACGTGGGACATTATCGAAAGCAACCCCAACAAACCATGGAATTGGTACTGGATCAGCGCAAACCCTTGCATCAAATGGGAGATTGTCATTACAAACCCCAACATCACGTGGAACTGGTTTGGAATGAGCTTAAACCCCAACATCACGTGGGATATTATACAAGACAACCCCGACAAACCATGGGATTGGCGTGTAATGAGCTCAAACCCTAGCATCACATGGGACATTATACAAGACAACCCAGACAAAAAATGGGCCTGGTATGAGTTGAGCGCAAACCCCAACATCACATGGGAGATTATACAAGCCAATCCAGACAAACCATGGGATTGGTATTATATTAGCAAAAACCCCAACATCACGTGTGATATTATACAATCCAACCCTGACAAACCATGGGATTGGTTTTATATTAGCAAAAACCCTTGCATCAAATGGGATTTTGTACGAGATAATCCCAGCAAACCATGGAATTGGTTTTATATTAGCAGCAACCCTTGCATCACATGGGATATTGTCGATGCAAACCCCGACAAACCATGGGTTTGGTGTGTAATGATCTCAAACCCCAACATCACATGGGAGATTATACAAGCCAATCCAGACAAACCATGGGATTGGTATTATATTAGCAAAAACCCCAACATCACATGGGAGATTATACAAGACAACCCTAATAAACATTGGAGCTGGCGTAGATTGAGCTTAAACCCCAATATGTTGCAGTTATCTAACCAAGACATTTGTGATATCATACGTAGATTTAGAGCAGCAAGAACCATACAAAAAATATGGCGACATGTCAATACAAACCCTAATTATAATGCATGTCGGCGTAGACTCTTTAGGGAATATAACGAAAATATAACATGGAACACGCATGGAGCTGGGGTGGATTGAGCTCAAACCACATATGTTTTAGAGATTGTTTGTGTGTGACATGATTCTCTCTATTTGGAAGGCATGTTACAACGCCAATTTTCTAACGGCGATGTCGATATCTGATTTTTACTGTTCCGCCGACTAAAGACAGTATCGGTTACAAAGATTGGATGAATTGTTTTTCTGCGGTTTATGACAATTTTGTTTTGTACGTCGGTGTTTTAGTTTTGCAAGTTGTTACTACAAAGAACAATTTGGTAATCGAAAAATCGTTTTTGTATTCTATGCGTTGCAGATACATATAATTCGCGGCTCCGATGAAAATCAATGATAGAATAATTATGACTAATATATTGCTGATATCTTTTTGTATTTTTTGTAATTTATATGTATCGTCACCGCTGTTTGTCCTCATCGGTCGTCGTACCCGGACATGTCCAAAATCAAGTACGCCAAAATACACGAAGAAATCAAACGCATACTGCATGAAGACCACGCGGCAAAGGAAACGCACGAGATGATCATGAAGTCTCCATGTGACTGACTCGACAGGATCCGCAGTGACGAGAGTGGTAGCCATGTGACTCGACAGGATCCGCCGTCACGAGAGTTGTAGCCATGTGATATCAATCGTCCACAAGACGACATACCAGACCACTCTAAAGTCGGCGGAACAGTATAATGAAACATAAAAAAACGGTATAATGCGGTGACCCATTAGGTTACACCGTACGGTGTGCAGTACACTAGGCAGTTTCATTTTAGTATTCCGTCGACTGTAGATTGACACACATGTTCATCGAAATGCATTCGCACACGCAATCATCGTTTCCATTCCTAACGTCGGTTCCCCATGACATTCTTGATCGTATTGTCATATTCTCTTCCAACCCCAAGATTGTATTAGTGTGCAAAACTCTGCACAAAAGATTTTCAGGATTGCCCCTTGCCGGACTGATCCAACCACCACAGCGATTTGGAGAGATGATGGCGAAAGGGGGGCGCGCAGACCTTCTAGCAGTATGCTTGGTGTCCAATCCTCTTGTACAGGTTGAGGGGGGCCTACAATTGAGGGCGAACCAAAATGAAAACAAGCTTCTCTATGTGGCTGCCAAGGCCGGTCACGCAAATGTCTGCAAGCTGCTGATGGATCCAGAGGTGGCTGGACTTGAGTACATGGTCCAAGCGAACTCTTGCTACAGCTGGGCCTTGTTTGCGGCTGCCAAGGAAGGTCACGCAAATGTCTGCAAGCTGCTGATGGATCCAGAGGTGGCTGGACTTCAGTACAGAACCGTGGCAAACTCTGTCAACAGCGGGGCCTTGTGTGAGGCTGCCAGGGTAGGTCACGCAAATGTCTGCCAGCTGCTGATGGATCCAGAGGTGGCTGGACTTGAGTTCAGGGCCAGGGCGAACTCTAGCTCCAGCTGTGCATTGTTTGCGGCTGCCAAGGCAGGTCACACAGATGTCTGCAAGCTGCTCATGGATCCAGAGGTGGCTGGAATTGAGTTCAGGGCAAGGGCGAACTCTTGCAACAGCAGTGCATTGTTGGCAGCTGCCAAGGAAGGTCACACAGATGTCTGCAAGCTGCTGATGGATCCAGAGGTGGCTGGACTTGAGTACAGGGCCCAAGCGAACTCAATGGACAGCTGGGCATTGTGGGCGGCTGCCAAGGAAGGTCACGCCGATGTCTGCAAGCTGCTGATGGATCCAGAGGTGGCTGGAATTGAGTTCAGGGCAAGGGCTAACTCTGTCAACAGCAGTGCATTGTTGGCAGCTGCCAAGGAAGGCCACTCAGATATCTGCAAGCTGCTCATGGATCCAGAGGTGGATTGAATTGAGTTTAGGGCCCGGGAGAACTCTAGAGACAGCAGGTTAGGCTCCTTTTTCAGAAATGTGTTCAGTTTGCTCAAGCGAACAACATCGGGTACCCATTATCAAGTGAGTTGACAATCCTCTACAGTCAGCGGAACAGTAAAATGAAACATATATCAGATATCGCCGTTAGAAAATTGGCGTTAAGAATGGTTTCTGAATTGGGTGTGTTAAAAACTTTTATGGTTACGAACATCAGTCGCTCTACTCTGTGGAGGTGGAAACGCTTTGGTGTGAATCGAAACGACTTGAATTTGTAAGCAAACTTGTTGAGACGAACAAGAATATGTTAATCGTTTGTATTGTCAACTAAATGCACAACCGCAAGAGGTGTTGTTGCATTTTTCAAAAGCACTCACAATTTACGATTATCAACTAAAACAGTGTATCGTTTCATTAAACTACTTGGGTTTACAAGAAAAAGGAGAAAACTCAGTGGACAGTGTAAAGGGGGCCTCGAAGCTTTTCGAGATTCATTATAAGGAGATTTTCACTTGATTTGAGAACCGCAACAACTGTAAGAGACGTCACACTCAGAAAGTACAGACCATGGACGACTATCATGCAGCCTCCTCGCGCATCACGGCCTCACGAGCAAAGTCGGAGTTCCACCTGAACGAGAATGAGCTCTCGCAGATCGGGTGCTTGATATCGAATAATATTGGGTTGTTCCGCATTGATGATGTCACGGCCGCGTACGCTTCCAAAGTGGCTTCTAAGCCAAGACTGGGGCCCGGTGGGAAGCGGAACGGAAGCGTCGTATACGCGAGAAGATCGTTGAGGATCATTTAGGAGGTGAAGTGGTGTCCGATCATACATGTGTATGGATATTTGACCGTGATCCGCAGTTTGCGTGTGGTCGATTGCTGGATGGGGGTGGTTTCTACATTCATTCTATCGAGATTTATCGACGTTTGCGTGTGAGACAGGGAGAGAGAGAGGGAAATCATGGAGCAGCATCATTTAATCAATTTTTAGAAGTACTGTTGCTAGACGTGTTGCTCAATTCAGTGACACAATAGCTAAATGAGAAGCAGGGTCGCGGACATACTTGGACAAACTGGAATCTCTGAGGGGATCCGCCGGATTGACAGTGTCATCCAGCGCTTCGCACCAGAAGCCCAGAAGATCCTCGCCAAAAGCCGATACGATTGGCCGTATAGGGCAGAGAGTCGGGAAAGCGCTGAGATAACTCATGATAAAATAGGCCATTAAAGTACCTGGAGTACCGCCCAGAGTCATAGTTGAATGCCCCCCTTTATCTGGGCAATTCCGAAAGGTACTCTCAAGTGGGCCCATTTCGGAGGTACAGTTGAAGTGCACGGATCGCTTCAGCTTTTTCTAGCACCACAGTCCCCTCGTACACCATGAAATCGAGGTAGGCTTGAAGGAAGTCGCTATTCGGGTCGCTGTCCTTTTTCATTTGTTTCCTGGAATGTCGAACGAAGTGGTGGAGCCCAGTGTAACCCAGGACGATGGCCAGGGGCTCGAACTCAGGTTCCAGTACATCAATGGGGGAGTCTCCCATTCAGAAGTAGTAGCGGACGTGCTGGAACCTGTCGTCGAACCCAGGCATATCGTTGACCAGTAGTGTACTGTCATTCTGAGCTTTTGTCAGAATGACAGTCGCCTCGTGCACCATGAACTCGATGTACCGAGGGTGGTAGGGGCTCGACGGTTTGCTGTGACTCTTGAGGAGATCCCTCGTCTCTTTCATGAATTTGTAGTGATCAGCGAAACCCATGTTCGAGCACACATCTTTGGGGCGACCGGTTTCCAAATGATCGTTGAGGGGTCCTCCGTTGAACCAAAAGTGGTAGCGAAACAGCTGGGCCGTGTTCGTGAACTCGAAGTTGTCAACCTTTTGAAACATATCGTCGAGAGTTGAGAGTTGAGAGTTTACTGTGTTGTCGAACCTGTTCCCAGAATTTATACTCCGTTTGGGCACCCTAAACCCCACCGTGGGGTTAGGGTTTATACAACTTACCATTGTGTTTATACCACATTTCTATCAGAAGCGGTACAGCATCTTTGTGACCTCTCTTGAACGCGATCCTCTGAATCCTCTGGGTCTGCGGCACCTCGTCCCCGACTCTCTCTCTCTTTCCTGTGCGGAAATGAATAGTCGGTGGAACAGTAAAATTAAACTTCCCAATTTCCACTTAAAAACAGGTGTTAAGCTGACACACCCGTCTAGGGGCGGTGAACCGGAGAACCCTTCACATGATGGATCAAGTCCGAAACTGTTTTGAACTCCTTATTACATTGTCTGCAGCACACACCGTGTGCACTGGGTTGATCCAGGATAATACGTCGATGCGCAACACTTAGCTTGTGAAATAGGTAAAGGTAACGAGACCACGTGCATCCGCGTCTCTCGAACACACCGCGGAACATCGAGTCCCAATCACGCACGCATATTCTTTTCACGATTTTAGAAACCATCTAGTGCACTTGCTTGCGAATTTCAGCATCTTGTGAAGCGATACATGCCTGCTTAATGGCATCTCCATACTTGCGTGAAAACACGGCATGCGTCAGCTTGGGGGAATCGCCCACAGCGGCAGCAACTTCAGCCATCACGGCAACAGATATCGCATCAGCATGTGCAATGATGGCCTCGTGTGGCAGGTCTTTGAGATCGATGCATAATTTTGTAATGAAGCCGGCAAGCTTGCGGTTGAGCAGAGCGTGCGTAACCCCAAGAATATCGGATGTTGTGCATGACACCACCAACTGATCCTTGGGCAACAGCTTGTCGAGCAGCTGACCCTTGGGCACCACACTTGCGCAGCACTTGAACACATGTGCAAGATCTTGAGACGACATGATGTGGTCATACAATTCATCCAACGATGCCTTCCGCATGGAGACGCACGAGAGTCGTGCAGCCTCCTTGTCCGCGATTACTTTTGCTGTTGCGAGTTCGCAAAGCTCGGTGTAGCAACAATAAGAAGAACTGTCGCCGAAACAAACCGCATCCTTTATAAGGAACTCCCGCGCACGCGCATACACATCGGCGCTCCAGAGAAATGTGAGGTCGTAGCTGAGGTCGACATATCGTTTGTACATGCCAATTGTGATAGAGGGCAGTCCCCGACAAATATACGAAACAACCTCTGGACCCAACCCCTTCAGGTCATTCTTAACAGCAAAATCGCAAATAGTGTTTTCCCGTAGACATGTCTGACAAATGCGTTTGCCAAACTGCCAATACACTTTGGAAGTATTCGGGTGAGAGTCACACAACTCACATCCGCGTCCGAGAATCAGCATTACCGCGTTTCGATACGAGCATTTCACATCACCTCCACAAACTTTTCTGCTGAAGATCTTGCAGACCAATTGGAAAACAGTTTCCCATATGTCATCACCGACGAAGGTCGCGCTCTCCTGACTCAACATACATACGCTCACAAGCGGGCGCAATGCCGCACGAACCGTCTTCAAAGGGGAGCCTGTGGGCAGGCGTCTCAATGATTCCACAACGCAACAGCATATCTGGGACAATATTACATCCACCAATACATTGGGAATATCAGGTATCCTTGATTCGGACATTGTCATTGGTGGTGTCTTCTTCAACAAAGCGTGACACCTTTATATGAATTGCAGCTTGGAAAGGTGCTAAAAAATATGGTAGAATCGACTTCTCTCAGAAACGCTTGGGAGAGGAAGCGAAGCGAATCGCCAACCCATATAGCATCGCGCGAGTCACTGTCTCACTCATCCTGTTCGTCACCGCATGCGTACTTCAAAACGTTCTCTGACTGTACCATTGTAAACGGTGGCTTCTCCCACCTTGAAGTACTCGGCACCCACATCTCTTCGTGGCTGGATTCTGGAATCGTAACCACCGCGCATGTACATGAGCAGTGTCGCCTCTGCATCCACGCACGCTTGTGCATCTCGAACATGGATGGCAAAAATGAGCTGGGATCCATTGGGGTACTGCGAGAGCCTCTCGCAGAACGGCTGGCTGGTCCGACCGACCTGCCCAGGAACTCGCGCTCGACGAGGGCGTACACGACGTGTTGAGTGTGGTGCGACATGGATGGATGATACACAAGGGAAGGGAATGCTTTACTCAGCCAAGTTGGCTGTCGCGAGCTTTATACCGTGATAATCGGGCGTTTTTACGAGGTCCAATCGAGATCCACCATGTATGACAAGGAGGACGAATATGCGCCGTTTACCGCGTATGCATGTCACGATGCTCTTCGTTCATTCGTGAAGTCCCACTCTATTTTTGGGGGGCATTGGGTTCCAGATGGACGGACGGACGATCGATCGATCGATAGGAGTGGACAAGATACCGCCGTGACATCCCCATTCTTATCTCACGCTTTCCAACTGTTTGTCACAGTCCACATATAGAGACCGGCTCATCCCGTATCGCAATGATACTGTATTTGTTGTCTTATTGTATTAATTTCTCACATCACATTTTCACATTTTCCCATTGCCCATTTGCCCATTGCTCATTTCAAAATTTGCACATTAACATTAATACATAAATACATACCCTAAAATCATACTTCGTTGTGTGGTTACTATGTGTCTTACCTCATGCTATTCAAGTATATATGTTGCCACCACTTGGATGAGAACCGTATCGCAATGATACTGTATTTGTTGTCTTATTGTATTAATTTGTCACATCACATTTTCACATTTTCTCGATTCTGTATAAAGTGAAAACAACAATACATTGCATTACTAATTAAACACCCGATATGTCATCCCTTGATGTTCTTCTGGCGGCAGCACATGTCAAGAACTTCCCTGCCCCCACCGAGCCAACCCACGGTGCTATGGGGGACCCCATGTTCGGTTCGTTCGCGATCCCTGATGGTGGACCTCAGGCACAGGCGTTCCGCGAGGCCTACGTGCACGCACTCAGGGATGAGGGTCGACCCATGTCTATCGTCGAAGCCCACACAGACACCTCGCCCGTCATCGTTGATCTGGACATGCGACAGACGACCCCAGAGCGCATCTACACACAGAAGCACATCGAGAATTTCATGGACGCGCTCGTGTCGGCCACCAAGTACTTTGTAGACCAGCAGCACATGGACGTCGTGATCCTCGAGAAGCCAAATCCAAGACTCGACAAGAAACACTTAGGGGTGTACAAAGATGGTCTACACGTGTTCATGCCAAATGTCATCACACACCCAGAGATCCAACTCGCCATCAGAGAGCACTTCGTCAACGATGTGACCGAACACATGGCGTTCTCGAGCACCATTTGCATTCCTGGACTGGCCGAAATGGATCCCGGGAAGATATATGACGAAAGCGTGATCAAACGGGGCGGCAGGTGGTTCTTGTATGGATCGAAGAAACCGGATGAGTCCCACCCTTGGAAAGTCACTGCCTGGTACCAATTCGATATTGCCGCAGGCTCGTTCGCGAAACGTGACGTACAGAACATGGATCTCGATACACTCGTGCAGAATCTGAGCATCCGTGTGCATCCGAAGGGGGGCCACAGCCCATACACCAAACACGGCCAGGAGGAAATGGTGATTCGTGGTGACGACAACTTGTCGGAGCCTCAGAAAACTTTCGACTCGCATCATGGAATGGATGTGGAATCCCTCTACAGTCTCGTGGACATACTAGATGCACACAGAGCCCGCGGATACGATTCATGGCTGAAGATCGGGATGGCGTTGAAGAACACCGTGGACACGGGCACCGACACTCAGCGCCTAGCGATCTGGAAGGCTTTTGCAAAAAAATGCCCCTCAAAGTTCTGTGACACCAATCACGATAAGGTGTGGGCCAATCTTAATCCGCAAAAGATCACTCTAGGGACACTATGCTTCCTTGCCAAGGAGGATGACCCGATGGGGTACGCTGAATGGATCAGACAATGGGACACCAACGACAACAAACTGGGTGTGAAACTCGACAAGGATCGCATCATCAAGGACCTGAAGGTAAAGCTAATCAACTTGAACATTGATAACATGATAGTATTGGATGTCGTACACGATAGCATCGAGTTCAATATGGAAAACGGAGCGAAAGGAGCCATCCATAAGAAGCAATACATGGTGGAGGTCGATGACAAATATTATGGATCGCTGATCGACAAGTTCCCGATCCACGAAGACCCTGGGTTCATGAAGAACGTGCCTAGCGACAAAGGCCCCTACGAATGCGAGCTGCGGACCATGGATGGAAAAACAATTAGCAGTGCCATTGTGAAGAGCACCGACGTGCAAATCGCATTAATGAATATGGGAAGTGAAAGCCAATATGTAAATGTGCAATCCATCACGTGCAACGCATGCAAGATCCGAGACAAGCAGGTCATCAACACAATCCATAACATGATATTCAAGGCTCAAGAGTCCCACGCGAAGAACATGTATGGCATCACGCAGAACATCTTCCTGGTCAACAACACCATCAACATCCACGTGGGGGGGGGAACTGATGATGACTCATTGTCGTCGTCCTCAATCACTGAGGATGTGCTGGCGGAGAAGTTAATGGAGGCCTCACCTGAATTCTTCAGCCGAATCAAGTTTGTGCCAGAAATCAAGAAGAAGGAATGTGTTGGCGACATGTATTACTGTGACCCTGCTACCAATCGTTGGTCAAACTGCAGCAACATGCGAATTAGCAAAATAATCAAAATCGAGCTAAAATCCAAATTCCCTGTTGAGAAGAATAACAAGACGAATGAGAAGATTCGGAGGTTTGTCGACACAATTAGAGGACGTTCTGCGTTCCTTCAATCCGTTGCATCTCTCGTCCTTGACGAGACATTCGCTGATAACCTAGATATCAACCCGGATCTCTTTGCAGTCAACAACGGCGTCTTCGACAGCTCGTCGAGGGACACAGTAGTGTTCCGAAAAGTCGAGATGACCGACAACATTAGTAGGTGCGCAAAGTGGGATTACCAGGGAGAGGACAACAACCACCTCAAGCGATGCAGGGATGAACTCGATGATTTCTTGCGGAAGCTCATGCCTGTTGACGAGGAGCGCGACGTCGTCCTCGCATTCTTTGCAGGACTCCTGTCCGGTCGCCGCAAGGAAAAGAAATTCCTAGCCTTCACCGATAAGACATCCGGGGACAACGGGAAGAGTACCCTTATGGCTCTTTTTGGTAGCTTTTTTGATGAGTACGGGAGCAGCAATGGGACAAAATTTCTGACAAAGGGGTCGTTCGCCCGGAGCCGCGATGACCATGACGCGGGTCTCAAGCCAATGAAGGGCGTGAGGCTACTGGTGGCCGAAGAAATGAAACCCAACATCGCGTTGGACGAGGCGTTGATCAAGCGCATTGCGGGGGGGGAAGGTGTGCGAGTTTGCGGGCGCTCGTGTGGCACCGGGAACTCTTTCGACTTCATGTGGCAGGCTGGTGTAGTAATGATCTTCAACGAAGGCGATTGTCCCAAGTTTGACGGAGGAGACAACGCATTCGTCAAGAGAATGGTTGTTGTCCCTATGCGCTCAAATTTCAAGATACACCCCGACCCACAGCGCGAGCACGAGTTTGAGCGCCGAGACGACCTTGTCGACATCCTACCAACCTGGAGGTCTGCGCTGGCGCAGCTGCTCATCGAGCACTTTCTTCGACCGGGGCGCTCCATCATCTTCGACACCCTGCCGGTATCGATGACCGATTGGAAGTCTGGTATTGCGAACAGCGCCAACCCCCTGACCGATTGGCTAGAGGAGGTGGTTGATGTGACGGGGGCGTCTTCGGACGCGGTGTGGATAGGGGACCTCAAGATCCTTTGGAAAGAGTCCCACTATGGACACGAGACATCTTCAGTTTTCAGCACTAAGCTGGTCAAGGCGTTCTTTGTGGGCAAACAGGGAACCGAGTGGAAAGAGTCTTCAAGAATCGAGAAGAAGGTTAAAAATGGAGTGATCAAGGGATGTAAAATTGTTGATGGTTAGGCACGATTTTTTTGCAACACTCGACGTGCATACATACTACATGTGGCGGTCGAATCCTGTTAATCGATGATGATCCAACATCGTTTGGGTTCATGCTTTCGCATATTTAGCATACAGTACGGTGTTGTTGCTTGTCCCCATTATCACACATGCCGCGGAAGCTTTCGCATCATTTGCGCCTGCCTCGTCCACTCGTCCTCGAATGAAGTGTAAACAACACAGCGTACCATTCTTCATTATCAGAACACTTCACAAACACTACTTCTTTGCGTCAGAGGACGCGATGCTCATTCCAGATGTAATAAAAGACAATTGGTACAAGGGAGACTACGGTCTGGGCCAGGTCGCGCACTTCTTGTTGAAAGGGTCCGTGAAGAAGACTGGGGCTGGCCGGGGGGCTACTACATATTCGAGGAGGACACGTGCCAGTGGGTCAAGGTGAATGGATGGAGGTTGAAGAGCGTGGCGGTCGAGGCCATGGAGGCGGCGCTGAGGGATGTGGACGCCTGGATATCAACCTCGATGATGGTAGCGGACCTGGATTTGAAGAGAAGGGAAATTTTAAGGCTGATCCGGTACACAAGGTCTCATCGCGGAGTGACAAACGTGATGGCCTTCGCAGGCCCGATGCTGAGGGACGAGACGTTCGAGCAAGGCCTGAACATCATCATGTTGGGTGGGGGAAATGACACAGACGATGATGATGATGATGATGACCCGTCCTCCATCACAGAGGATGTTCTGGCAGAGAAATTCATGGAGGCCACCCCAGAATTCTTCAGCCGAATCAAGTTTGTGCCAGACTTAAAGAAGGAGGACTGTGTTGGCGACATGTATTACTGCAACCCTGCTACCAATCGCTGGTCAAACTGTTCGAACATGAGGATTATTAAAGTAATCGCAACCGAGTTAAAATCCACGTTCCCTGCTGAGAAGAATAACAAGACGAATGAGAAGATTCGGGGGTTTGTCGACACGGTTAGGGGACGCAAAACGTTCCTTCAATCCGTTGCATCTCTCGTCCTGGACGAGACATTCGCTGATAACCTAGATATCAACCCGGATCTCTTTGCAGTCAACAACGGCGTCTTCGACAGCTCTTCGAGGGACACAGTAGTGTTCCGAAAAGTCGAGATGACCGACAACATTAGTAGGTGCGCAAAGTGGGATTACCAGGGGGAGGACAACCACCACCTCAAGCGATGCAAGGAGGAGCTACATGACTTCTTGCAGAAAGTCATGCCTGTGGACGAGGAGCGTGACGTCGTGCTCGCATTCTTCGCGGGGCTCCTGTCCGGTCGCCGCAAGGAGAAGAAGTTCCTCGCCTTCACCGACAAGACGTCCGGGGACAATGGCAAGAGCACACTTATGTCCCTACTGGGAAGCTTCTTCGACGAGTACGGGAGCAGCAATGGGACAAAGTTTATGACGAAGGGATCATTCTCCAGGAGTCGTGATGACCATGACGTGGGACTGAAGCCAATGAAAGGAGTGAGGCTACTGGTGGCCGAAGAAATGAAACCCAACATCACGCTGGACGAGGCGTTGATCAAGCGCATTGCGGGGGGAGAGGGTGTGCGTGTTTGCGGGCGCTCATGTGACACGGGGAATTCGTCAGACTTCATGTGGCAGGCTGGCGTTGTTATTGTCTTCAACGAAGGCGATTGTCCCAAGTTCGACGGAGGAGACACCGCATTCGTAAAGAGGATGGTCGTGGTACCAATGCGATCCAAATTTGTGCTACACCCTGAGCGCGAGCACGAGTTTGAGCGCCGCGACGACCTAGCCGACATCCTACCAACCTGGAGGTCTGCGCTGGCGCAGCTGCTCATCGAGCACTTTCTTCGACCGGGGCGCTCCAGCATCTTCGACACCCTGCCGGTCGCGATGACCGAGTGGAAGTCTGGTATTGCGGACAGTGCCAACCCCCTGGCTGAATGGCTAGAGGAGGTGGTTGATGTGACGGGGGCGTCTTCGGACGCGGTGTGGATAGGGGACCTCAAGATCCTTTGGAAAGAGTCCCACTATGGTGAAGCTTCAGTCTTCAGCACAAAGTTGGTCAAGGCGTTCTTTGCGGGCAAACAGGGAACAGAGTGGAAAGAGACTGCAAGAATCGAGAAGAAGGTCAAAAAGGGAGTGATCAAGGGGTGTGAAATTGCACCTACTACATGGGGCGTTGTTCCCATGATTGGATGATGCAGGTGGATCCCTCTGCCCTGCCACTTCTATTCAGAATAAAAAAAATGATTATTAAGTAGAAGTTCGCTTCATAGATGGTGTTGCGAATAGCGCACCCTATTAGGTTACGTAAGGTGTGCCGTACACGAAGCGGTTTCATTTTAGTATTCCTTTGACTGTACTGTAGACGACCCATCAACCCAAGAGTGATTATATCCTCGACCGGTTTATCAATGTAAACATTCCTCTGCACTTCGCTCATCGTGCCTATATATTCCCCGTGACTTTGCAAAAAATGGTACTACTTTTCTCACTGGACGAGGCGTTTAAAATATTCCGTTAAGGGCAAAGTGGAGGTAAACAACAAGAATTCGAACATTGGGGATCTTTCTAGTCGCGGCATATTGACCCGTGGAGGGATTGACCATTGCAATCGCGGTCGGTATTCGGGGACTCGTCCTGGCCAAGGACCGTGACATCGTCGCCGTGACCCTACAACAATCAGACGATGCAGGAAAGGAGTTGGGGAACATTAAGACAGATGACAATCGGAGCTTGCTCACCAGGCTGATCGCCTTGATGGCGTTCTGGGTCGTTCTAATTCTGGGTGTGTTTCTTTATGCCATTGGATCTGCAAATACCATGTAGCATGGGTCGCGTTGAGAATCTTGAACTCGGTATCGAATATCACGGTCGCACCGGGAATCGCATGTGGAAGATAGGAGTGGACAAGCTACCGCCGTGACATCCCCCTTCTTCTCTCACGCTTTCCGCCTGTTTGTCACAGTCCATATGTGGAGACCGGCTACATCCACGAGTGGCTCGGTCGCTCCGCTGTGGGGATTAAAACCCTAAACTCCAACAATTTCTAATGAATTTCACACAGTCTGTCAGACCGCTGAACATTACAACCCCATCCACTTAAGTCTGTCCGTCTCCCTTTGTTTCACAAAACAACTAATCGCCCGATCCCACTCCGGAGCCATTTTTTGAACATATGCATCGTGTGCACATTTTGCCTTTTCGCGAGCCTCGTCAAGTTCACGCTGGATCTTGTCTAATCTTTCTCTATTAACTCGTTGGTTTCCAGAATCACGTCTATGTATCCATTGCGCGTACCTAGCTTCGACTTCTGCAATCTGTTTGGCTTTCTTTTTATTGTTTTCTGTCATCACGCACCGTTGAGATTTGACAAACTCGTCAAGCTCTGGTATGTTGAATTTTGCAAGAGACTCGATCAACGACTTTGGTATTTTATGATTGTATATACGGGATATACGATTAATCCATTCTATCCAATCAGTTCTCTCTAGCACACTGGCATCGAGAACCAACGAAACTATCATTATATTCAAATGGTACAATGAAATAGTAGCCATATTCACTCTTTAGTCTCAAACATGAAATTATTCTTATACTAATTTGTAGATTCGGATAGATGGATTTTTATATAGATATTGCTTTCCGAAAATAAGTAAACCTAACAGTGTATAAGGAATTTGCATGTACTAGATATCAGAATGCCATGTATGGCAACCAACGCTTCTGTAAAATTGGCAAGGTGTCTCCAGGACCGTCCTCCGTCGATGGGCGGATAATGGCACGATCCGGACTCCAGGCAACTAACGTCTCTTTGACCCAAGCAGCATCCAAGGCTACCTCATCGAGCAAACCCATATTGCAAACCCATATTTCTGACAAACATTCCGGATGCGAGCAAGTCAAGGACGTCGGATCAGGGCTCAACTTCAAGCACCCAGGACTTTTACGAGTATTGGGACTCGTCACGGCAGGACTTGTATCGTCAATTGTTGTGGCTTCCAAAGACAGGCACGCAAGGTTTGGTTTCGAGCTCATTTAATGGATTTGCTCACAGCACTCCTACTCGATCATCATTCTCGATCACCAAGACGGAGCCCCTGAAGACGAGCTTGGAAAAGACCTCATGTCCATCGTTCAAGTATATAGTTACCGATGGAACGGTCGAAGACGCTACAAAGTCAAATGCCAAACCCAAGTTGAGGACCTTAAAGCTGAAGCTGAACCCAACCAAGGCTCAGAAATCGATGCTGGCAGAGTTTGCGGGGTGCAGCCGGTTCATGTACAACAAGGCGGTGGCAGCACGGTTGGGCGTCGGGAGCACTCACAAGTCTGTCTTCCGAATTCGAGACAGGTATGTGACGAACAAGGTGAGGGGGGAGGGGAAGATGCCAAACCCGTACTTCAAGAATCGCCAATGGTTGCTTCAGTGCCCCAAAAGCGTACGCCAAAGCGCAATCAAGGCTGCCTTGGCAAACATCAAGGCTTGCTTTTCGAATCTGAAAGCAGGTAACATCAAGCAGTTTTCAGCTCCGTTCAGACGGAAGAAGACAGAGCTTGAGAGGGGTTGGGCCATTGAGATGGATCAGAAGAACGTTTCCAAGGATGGCGACAAACTCTTCATCTTCAAGGACATATTGGGCAACATGCGCTACTTCGGTAGCAAACAACTCCATAAGTTGATGCCTGAGGAAAACCCGACCCACGATCCAAAGGTCCACAAATCCCGCTTCGGCGAATATTTCCTCGTCTTGTCTGTCGCTGCCACGGACAGGAGGGCAGAGCGGAAGCCTGTCCATCCAGACAAGGTTGCAACTGCATCCATCGACCCAGGCGTATGCAAAACAATGGTCACGTACTCACCAGAGAATGAGGAATCCTTCATGCTTGGTAAGGGACAGGCATCCGACCTTGTCAAACTCCTGCTGGTTCATGACAAGCTGCAGTCAAGGTTGGATACTGAGAAAACCTTACGATCAAAAGAGAGGATGAAGATAAAGAAGCATATGATTCGCATTCGGAAGAGAATTTTTTACCTCAAGAAAGATTTTAGGGACCAGACAACAAATTTCTTGGCCGCTCGCTACGATGTGTTGTTGGTACCTCAATTGGAGACGGCGAAGATGACAATCAGTGCTGAACGGGAGCTGACAACAAAGGTTGGCCCGTCAGATGCTGACTTTGAGCCACTCTGTGCTGTTCAATCGGCTGAAGGAGAAGTGTGCAGAGTACGGGACAGCGTTCTTGCATGTGCTTGAGCATTACACAAGTCAGACATGCCCTATGTGCGGTTTCTTGAACAAGTGTGGAGAGACATACACCTGCAAGAACTGTCAATTCACCTGCGACAGAGACATTGTGGGGGCAGCTGGCATCTTCCTGAAGGCAGTTCGAACAGAAAATCCCTGTTCGTAAAGGACAGCAGCCCCGGGGGAGTTGACCCCTATGATACCCCTATGGAGAATTCATTGTCTTTCTTACTACATGTCCCCCGGACCCCCGGATGTGTAATAAGAAATTCATAGGTTCTAGGATATACGGGTAGCTTAAATTCAACGGATAAAAAGAAACACACGTTGAAATATTCCATGCGTTGTTTGGAATGGATCCAACGAGTTGAATTCGCCGCTCTCCAGATATTTGATCTTTGCTTTGTGTATGAGAGTCCAATCCGGGGGGGCGCATTGTTTGCAGACGTCCGCTACTTCTGTAGAAACCTTGCGGACACAACATACAATACACGATGGAGGAGGAACCGACCGTTCTGTGAACTCATGTCCTGCCTGCCTCCACCATTACTAGATCCATCAGCACCTTGCAGACTTCCACGTAGCCTGTCTTGGCCACCTCGCACAAGGCCATGCTGTTGACGGCGTTCGCGCGGGCCCGGAACTCGTCGCCCGCCACCGCTGGGTCCATTAGTAGTCTGCACACGTCCGCGTGTCCTGCCTTGGCAGCCTCACAAAAGGCCCTGCTGTCGACGGCGTTCGCCCGGGCCCGGAACTCGTGGCCTCCTGCCACGACGGGGTCCATTAGTAGTCTGCACACGTCTGCGTGGCCTGCAGCGGCCGCCACCAACAGGGCCCTGCTGTTGGCGGCGTTCGCGCGTGCCGGGAACCCGGGGGCCGCCATCAGCAGCTTGCAGACGTCCGCATGACCTTCCCTGGCTGCAGCACACAAGACCAAGCTGTCGCCGTAGCTCGCCCGGGCCCGGAACTCGGGGCCACCTGCCGCCACGGGGTCCATTAGTAGTCTGCACACATCCGCTTGTCCGTTCTGGGCAGCCAATCTCAATGCCCAGCTGTTGCAAGCGTTCGCCCTGGCCCTGAACTCAATTCCAGCCACCACCGGGTCCATCAGCAGCTTGCAGACGTCCGCGTGTCCGTTCTGGGCAGCCAATCTCAATGCCCAGCTGTCTCCGTAGTTCGCACGCGCCCTGAACCCGTGGCCTGCCACCACCGGGTCCATCAGAAGCTTGCAGACGTCCGCGTGTCCTGCCGCGGCCGCCGCCCACAGAGCCCTGCTGTTGTCGGCGTTCGCCCTGGCCCTGGACGAGTAGCCGCCAGCCGTAGTGGGGTCCATTAGTAGTCTGCACACGTCTACGTGGCCTGCCCTGGCCGCCTCAAACATGGCCCTGCTGTTGACGGCGTTCGCGCGGGCCCTGGACGCATGGCCAGCCACCGCGGGGTCCATCAGCAGCTTGCAGACACTTGCGTGGCCCGCCTTGGCTGCATCCCACAGGGCCCTGCTGCTGACGGCGTTCGCGCGTGCCCGGAACGCACGTCCAGCCACCGCTGGGTCCATTAGTAGTCTGCACACGTCTGTGTGGCCTGCCTTGGCCGCCGCCCACAGGGCCCTGCTGTTGATTGCGTTCGCCCTAAATTTTGGTGGTATGGGGTGGGTGCCTGCGGCGTCTGACTTCTTTACCTTGATGCGCAGCGGATCTGACTCCAGGCATACCTTTAGGAGGTCTGCACGCCCCCCCTTCGCCATCATCTCTCCTGCTCTATGCGGCGGACTGATCAGTTGGGCGAGGGCCGCTCCAGGGAATCCGTTGCGCAGGGTTTTGCACACCAGGACGATCCGGGGGTTCGAAGACAGAATGGCGATTTGAAACATAATTTCACGTGGCAACGACGTCGTCAGCACAGGAAACGACGACGAAGATGATGATGGACGCGTGAGAGAACGCATCTTGATAACATAAATGCAAGCGAGAAGATGATATATATACACTCGACGGAATACTAAAATGAAACCGCTTTCTGTACTGTACGGTACACCTTGCGGTGTAACCTAATGTTGTCGCGACCACCGGAGGGGGACCGAGTGGTGTCTACAACAATACGAGTTTTTATTCATCAACAACAACAGAGCTGCTGTGGGAAAATTGAAGAGGTCGTCCTAGACCCATCAATTCCATGCAGTGCAGTCTTGCGATTGTGAGAGCAGAAGAGCTCGTACATTGTGAGTACTTTTGAAAAAAGCAACAACGCCTACGGATGCCAATAAGGCACTCGTGTCCTAGTAGTACAGCTGACAACAGATGTTGATGTGTTTGTCAATCATGTGCATGCTCACACCGTCTCGACTTTTGCACGTCTTTTTGCAAACCGGACAAACACAACTATCTTTCTCGATACTGGATTTTTCTTCCCCGTCGATAAGACACTTATCCACCATCTCTTTCTTGAGACGTGCCTTATGCATCTTCTGGATACGTTTTCTCTCCCGACACTTATCCTCTCTCTCTTTCTTGAGACGTGCCTTCTCCTCCTTCTCGATACGAAATTCTCCGCGAGAAGAGAGGGACGTCCTCTTCTCTTCCTCGCCTTCTTCCTCTACCTCTTTCTCCCCCTTCTCGCCCCCTTCTCTATTTCTCTTCCCCCTGTTCCCCTTTCCTCCCAACCCGTACTATC
>JACBWV010000084.1:1012535-1151925 GCA_013435795.1 Chlamydomonas sp. ICE-L
TCAGGCGGAATCGTGTGTACGAGAAGTTCGGCGGGCACCTCGCGGACACGCATCTCGTCCTGCTGAAGCACGTATGCAGTATTACCCTTTTCGGTCAGGCCCTATGCACACGGCTTCCTTGCCAAGTAGACATGAGGGGGGAAGTGCATGGACTACTTGCAGTGAAAGCATGTTGAACGGGTGTTTTCCATCGGGACTTGTACGTCCTCAATGACGCGACATGGGGGGTGACGAGGGAGCAGACTCATGAGCTTGTCCGCGCCTCGGGTCGCCGCAGAGCCGGAACGCTCCCAAGGTACGCTACTTGAACAAGAATATACGCACGACGTGGAAGGTTGCGACTATTTCGGCACGGTTTTTCTACTGGTAATAAGATTAAGTGGGACAATAAGGAACATTATATAAATCTTCGCACTTTATTTGAAAACAACTGGTAATAAATAAGTTGCAGTTCGTGCCTGCAAGAGCGACTTTGGGTCACTATCCCCAATACGGCATGTTGCTTCTAGAGCGGAACATCGTTTGTCAGATACCTTGCATCTAATGCGGGTGTCACGTCGTCGTATCTCAGTTTTATCGTTTTCCAACCATCCACAATTCCAGCCTTACTCGGCGGATACACTATACCTGCTATAATCGATAGGCCCTGTAAACAGATCACACTCTGGGTGTGTCGGTCCCTGGAACGGTCCGGGTGTGCCAATCTGGTTCATGTGAAGGAAAGTCTAGGGACCCCCCCCCCGCACACGCGAGCCACGAGGAATGATCAAGTTTTCTCTGTGTGGGAGAACACCACCACCATAGAGCGAAGGTCGCCCAACGGATCAACAACCAATTGATAAGGAACGCGATCAAACGCGAAGCTCCTTCATAGTACCCATAATGCGAGGGTTGATTGTTTTTGTTGTTTTTTATTATCCTCCTGTGTCATTTGTTAGCAAATAAAGGTGGGAAAAAAGTGGGTTCGAACCGAAATGCTCAACTCCGGCTAACAGTCGACGACGAAATAATGAGAGAATTCGAGACGCAATTTGGATTCGCGCTTCATTTCTCAAAGCGCCCCATGATTCGTTTAAAGTAAAATGCTATTTTAATTTCTTAATTTTTTTATTTTTTAATTGTAAAATGAAAAGCTATACATCTTGCAAATGATAGCCGGATTTGGCTTCAGTGGCTGTTCCACGGTTGTTGCAGTAGAGTTGATGTAGAGAACTTGAACAGGGGCACTGCATCGAGAACAGGAGCACTGCAAGCGGTGATTGATGATGGACAATTATCAGAGAAAGCGAGCCGCTGAGAATAGGTTGCTTAAATTTTGCCATCCATGATTTTACCCCACGATTGCACCTTTCTCCCTGATGCACCATCAAATTAGGGCGAACCGGCCTGAACATTGGTGACACCAACGGAGTAAATTGTCAATATGGCATGGACAATACAATCCACTATCTCAGAAATGCACTGTTACAACGCATTGGGCGTTTTAACCACGTATGGATATGAGTGGATGAACGTACATAGCGGAATCACACATGGACTGTTGATCAGATCTTACGTGGATTCGATCCTACCAAGATCTTAACCGCAACGAATAAAAGCCAGGGATTTACCTTTCAGACGCATTGCAATCAACAAAGACCCCGTGTTCTTTTGTGTACGTCCACGGAAGAGGCGATCGCTATAAGTGCGCTGGCTGTCTTCAATGGACACTCTCGAAAGTAAGCCGACAAAAGAACGATACGGAGTCTCAGAGATGGAGCCGTGATCTAAAAAAGAACCACGATATCTCGTTATTTGTTGATTCAAAATCGTATCGGTATTTTTCCACCACCACTGCCCGTGGGGTTCTACACCATTATTAAGGGTGCCGTCACGAAGCGGTTTCATTTTAGTCTGACTTGTACTTGTTGCGGTATAGTCAATCATCCGTGCCCTCTGGCTTTGCGACAGAACATCTCGAAAGTCCTAGCTCATCTACATACTCGGTAAAAAAGGCTTTTGCAGAATGATTATTGTTTCCTTCCTCCGCATTGTCTTGAGATATCCGGCGCATTTCCATGTTGTACAGTTGTTAAAGTGGAAACCCTTTATAATCATCGAACTTGAATCGTGTTCCCCCTCTGCATTTAAACAATCCCTTTATGAATGTAATAAGATCGATGGATTCCGTAAAGCATTTCCCAGTGGCCAGCTCTGGTGGGCAAGAGCTCCCTAAACTATGAACTTGCGCAGCATCTTCGCAGTGATCCTCTGGTCGAAGTGTAATGACGCTGACGCAGCTTTGTAGTCAAAAGAGCTTTGGTGGACGACAAATTTGGCGAAGTAAACAATAACACAAACTGGAATTGATATGAAATCGTTACGGAAATCGGGTGGTCCTACAATTGCGGCAAGAAATAACGCGAACATGGGCAACGAACCGACACCATGAAAAGCGTCGGTTTTTGCCCCCCGAAGTGGATAGTGTAAAAAACGATGCAATTGGTATCGACAATACATCTCAATGGGCTAACCCCTCGGACATGGTGGATCCCTCGACTTCCCTAGTTGATTCTGTCGACTTCCCTGGTGAATCCCTCCCCTCGACATTCCTAGTGGAGGAAGCACGAAAGGCCCCTGATTCGTTCCTCGCCCTCCCCCTACGATCGCGCCCTCACCTCCCTTGTTACAACAAACGACAGTAACGGAGTTCCTTTCCTTCCACCGGCGGCGTTCGGAGAAAGGCATGCTCCCATAATTGGGAACCTGTGCCTCTGAACAGACCGGGAGAGCGCCCGGTCAGACCTGGTCGAGATGGTGGACCTCGAACGTGTCCACGATCATCGCAATGCTCCCGACCTCAGCATTTCTTGCCGACAAGGTGGACCCGGCCCGCGATCGGCCAACAAAGCGGAGGCCGAGTTGGGCAGTTTGTAAAGGGCGTTCCTATTTGCTTCAGGCGCTATACACCGATCATCCAAGTTGTGGACTGGACTACGCTGAGTTCGAGCGACTGGGCAACCTCATCGGGAGTGGCAGGAGACGGCCTGGAAAGCGGCCAAGTTCCTGCTGTTTATGCAACAAACGGTACCAAAGCAGCGATCCATCCTTTCCTATGCTATACCCTGACCAAGCATCACTCAACGAAGTACCCGTGTGGAACGTGGGTCGATCTCATCCTGCCACAGGTGGCAGAGCCAACTTTGGCACCGTGGGCGAAGATGAACAACAAACATCGAGAAGTGTCCGAATTTTTACAACCAGCAAACGATGTTTGTACAGTAAATGGGCGTTCCTGCCTCCCTACCGATGGTGACTGGTTGCGAGACATGGCACTACCTCGAAAGATGTCCTTGTTTGTGGACAGAGATGAGACAGCTGAGGCGCTCAATGAGCATGAGAAAAACGTGAACGGTCGGTTGTGCCCTCGGGGTTCAGTGGTGAAGAGAAGGTCCTATGACCGCACGGACTAGCACGATGATGATCAAGTTTTCCTCTTGAGGGCGAACAACCACCATGAGAGAGGGTCCTCCCAACGATCACAAACAAATCGATAAGGAACTCACAACCGCTAAAGCGTCCTTCTGTACCTTAGATGCGAGGTTGTTGTTTGTTGTTTTTTTTATTATCAACGCCTTGTCATGTGTATCAAATAAGTGGAAATAAATGGGTGGCTCGAACGCGAAATGTCACATCCGGCTACAGTCGACGACGGAATATGAGAGAATATCGAACTCATTTTATTCCCTTCAGTTGTTTGTTGTCCTTCAAGCGCGCCCATGATCGTTTAAATGCTATTTTATTTTGTATTTTTTATTTTTAAATTGTAAAATGAAAAGCGTATACAGCTTAGCATGATAGACCCCGGATTTGCGTGTCATGGTGGCATGTGGTTCCAACTGGGGTGTTTTTGGTGCAGTGGTTGATGTAGAGAACTTGAACAGGGGCAACTGCCTTTCGGATAAACAGGGGGCACTTCAAATCGGTGAGTGATGATGGACAATATCAGAGATCCCGATCCGCTTAGAATATTTGCTTTAAAATTTGCCATCCCTGTTTTACCCACATTGCCAAACCTTCTCCCACTGTCGCACCATCAATGAGGGCGGCACCTGCCTGAAACAATTGGTGACAAAAAACAACCGAAAAAAAAAAACCGGAGTAATTTTCAATATGGCATGGGACAATACAATCCACGTATCTCAGAAATGCACTTTACAACTCATTGGGCGTTTGGAATCCGCATGGGGATATGAGTGTAATGGAAAGTACATGAGCGGAATCACATGGACTGTTGATCAGATCTACGTGGAATTCGATCCTACCAAGATCTTCCCGCACGAATAACCAAGCAGGATTTTACCTTTCATGACGCATTGCACATCAACAAAGACCCCGTGGTTTCCTGTTGGGTCACGGTACCACAAACAGGGGAAGAGCGAGATCGCTTAAGTCGGCTGTCGGGTCCTTCAAGGACCTCTCGAAAGTACGCCAACCCCAGCCAACCAAATACCGCCAGACGGCCCAACCCGACAAAGAACGATACGGAGTCCTGAGGAGGGAGAAGCCGGGATATAAAAAAGACCAACGAGATTCTCAGGTAATTTTGTTTGATTCAAAATCGTATCGTGGTTCCACTGCACCCCGTGGGTTGCTACACCATTAACGGTGTGCCTATCAAGAAGCGGTTTCAATTTTAGTAAGACTTGTAATTGTTTGTTTCGAAGAGCAATCATCGGGCCGCTCTGCATTTGCAGACAGAACATCTCGAAGTCCTAGCTTCATCTACAAACTTCTGTAAAGAGAGGCTGTTGCAGAATGATATTTGTTGCCGCCTCCGCATTGTCGTGAGATATCCGGCATATTCACACGGTGGGTACAGTACCAATTACCAACCATGTTTTACATGTGTTCTCAAATAAAGTGGGACAAACACCTTTATAATCATCCAGACTGCAGATCGTGCGATTGGGCAATCGGGCAACATCGGAGAAGTCTCTATCCGGATGACATCGGAAGATTTATCAGCCCGGTTTCGAGGTGTCCAACGACGTGCAATCATGCTAAGGACGAATTCTGTCCTTCCCGGGCGGTTTGGGAGATATTGGTGGCGTGGCAGAAACCTTGACGTTTACATGATGTAAAAAATTGAATGAAATCGTAGTCCCAAATTAACACTCTACACAACAAATAGTCTGACATTCCGTTATTATTAATCTCGAAACCCGACATTTGTCAATCAGATCAGTTTTGGAAGTCTGGGCACAAGCACTCTTAGAAACCTACGCGGTTCTGGAAGCCCCTACAACTTCGAAGAAGACACCAATTTAGAAGAAGCTCAAAGCGCAAGAAGATCAAGATCAAGGTCCCCTGTTCAGTCTCACGATGCTCAAGTTCCTGATGCGAGGATCCTACAGATGAACCATTTACAATAACTGTATGCTGAATAAAGCGGCTCAATCAAGCTGAGCAAATGCGCAAGCTGCCAAGCTGAGCAAGATGCGCAAGCTGCTCAAGCTGCGCAAGATGCGCAAGCTGCGCAAGATGCGCAAGCTGCTCAAGATGCGCAAGATGCTCAAGCTGCGCACGATGCTGATGCTTATGAATTCTTCTCGATCTTTGATGATGATGCTTCTCAATCTGCCAACGGCGCACGAATGCTGCTCCGGCGGCGCCTCCTGCTTCCATCCTGCGGCGCCAGCTTTCTACTATCTCTCCTCTCTTCTGCTTCGCCTGCGCCTTGGAAAGTGGTCAAGTCGATTGTGGTGTACATACAAATACGTCACACTGAACAGTATGGAGGATGCAAAGGCGGATGCATGGTTTATCTCCTCGCGTCAATCTCGACAAGATACTTGGCGACTGACCAAAACAAGTCGGGATACGCACGGACATGCCGAATCACAACATTGGGAATGAATCTGGAACGAAAAAACTTCCGATTCAACGCTAAAATTCGACATTATCGTATCGAGCTCCATCTACATTATGAGTGTAAACAATCAACCGCTTGAGAAGGGCTCCGACAAACTTCTGTCGGTTTTGGTTCAAATTACAAGAAGACTCACAGGACATTGAACGTGTCCAAGTGTCAGAAAAAACTCTCGAAGGAATCGATACACCTGAGACCCCCACCGATATCTCTAACTTCATCTTGAAAAGACAACACTGTTAGATTCAACGTAGTAGATTACCGTTTTTTTTCCGCAATCAAATGTCCCTAGCTGTATGGACAAGGAGGGGATGCGAAAGCCACCGTGTCGTGTGAGAGAATGGATGATGGGCACTGCCGTGTCATGTGTGATAATGGACAATGAGAATGCGAAAGCCGCCTGGTGGCCTCCACCGTGTCTTGTGTGATAATGGACAATGAGAATGCGAAAGCCGCCTGTGGCCTCCGCCGTGTCATGTGGATAATAACAATGAGAATGCGAAAGCCGCCTGGGTGCCCTCCACCCGTGTCTTGTCTTGGTGCTTTGCTTGAACCTAAACCCTAAACCAAGCTCTGGAATCTATAAAAAATCAGGATCCACAAATTCAGCCTTTACATGAAGCAAACTCTTATCTTGACCATGAATTGGAGCAACGTGATTAGCAAATGCGAGTCGGAATGCAAGAGGACCGGTGTGTCAACACATACTGCAATGAACGCGGAAAGTATTACGTACCAGGCAATGAATTTGATGAATTCATGAGTGCATACATTGAAGCAATGAATGCCGGAAAGTTCCTCTCGATCGTCGAGCAGCACCGATACATTGGCCCGGCAATCGTCGACATAGACTTGCGACAGTCAGTGCCAACAAGGATCTACGATTACGTAGACGTCCGCATGTTCGTCAAGGAGTTATTCAGAAGATCGCAAAGTACGTGGTCGTACCAGAGAACACCCAGTGCTTCGGTCCTTGAGAAACAAAAACCGCGCGAGAGTAACATCCCCGGCACGTGGAAGGACGGTGTGCACCTCGTCTTCCCAGACGTCGTGACTCACCCCTGCATCCAGCACGTCGTCAGAAAGGACATGCTGGCCAACTGGAAGTCGTTCGACACGGATGACTACTTAACAGGTCCCAGTGACATGTACGATGAGGCGGTCATCGAGAGGAACGGTGAGGATGGATTACCTTATAATGGGCGTTACTGCCTCCCGGCCGATTTTTTAAATTTCTAATCAGGATTTAGAGCCTCCGGAAAGACTCGCTAGCTTGAGACATCAGCACAAAGGAATCACAATTCCGCTCCATACCATGTTTCGCAACCAGTCAAAATCGGCCGGGAGGCAGGAACGCCCATTTTATACCAATCTGATTACCTTATAATCATCGAATTCCCTTATATCAATCGGATTACCTTATAAGCATCACGCAGGATGGTTCATGTACGGATCCAAGAAGCCAGAGGAGACATCCGCGTGCAGGTAGCTTACATCGTATCGAAAGACGGCAATGTAACTGAGAGATGCGAGTTGTCGCCCGGAGAGCTGGTCGAGCGCCTCTCGATCAGGAACAAATATACGGAGACAGCGCTCACATCCGAAGGACTCCAGAAGATACAAGACGACCAGGAGGAACGTGTGAAGAAGGAGATCGACCGCCAGGGCCGCTACAGAAGAGGTGGTGTACTGCGATTTCGCAGACGACGACGAGTCCTGGATGATGCTGGATAGCCTGTGCGCCCTGCTCGGAGAGGAGCGCTCCAAGACCCACAAGAACTGGATGAACGTCGGATGGGCCCTCAACAACATCCCGGTCGGCGAGTCGATTGCGCGACGCATGCTTTGGAAGCGCTTCGGCATGCTTTGCCCGACAAAGTACGACGATGGAGAGCACGACCGCAAGTGGAGCAACATGGGACCGACCGAGGCAGGGACCGAGTGCCCTCGGCATCGGGTCGCTGCGCATGTGGGCCAAGGAGGACAACCCGGACGAATACAAAAAGTGGTCTTCCGTGCACAAGGCGCCGGCCCAGAACTCTACGCAGCGCCGGACGGCTGCAACCACCACCGAGGTTGAAGGACCGCTGACGCCCACACAGAACCAAGAGATTAAGTTGGACGCAGTTGCTAGGGAGCTTGAGGAAATGACCTGCTCTGATATAAACAATACGTGGAACTCAAGAATGGATCCATAACCTTCAGGAACGCAGATGGTATCGATGGAACAATCGACCGCAACAGATACATTGTAAAACTAGGTTCCCAGTGCCACGGCGCGATGCCGAAGACGTTCGCCATGCCCAAGTCGGCTCTCGAGTTCCTCATTGGGCGTGCCACGGGACTGCTCATTTGATGCGCAGCTGGAGACGTCCAACTCCGAGATCTCTGGTGTGACGATGAAGAGCAAGGCCCACGAAGGACTCGAGGTCAAGGTGTGCAACGTCAACTCTGGAAACGAGAGCATTATAGTCTACATGCGGGATGCAAAGCCGAAGTTTATCATGGCAAGTCAGACATCAAGAAGACAATGGACATCGTGTACAAGCAGCAGGATATGGCTATGCAGAACCGGTTCGGTATCAACCAGCAGATCTTCATCAACAACGGGACAATGGTCAACAACATTATCGTCAGGTCAGAGGATGACCCAGACTACGTCGTCATGCTCGATCAAATGCTCGAATTCTCCAAGGACAGGAGACTCATGAAGGGCAACGGCAACGTGTATGAACCTATCGAATCTTGCCCGTGTGCCTACCGAGTGCTCTGCGACTATGAAGACTATGTCAACACGTCGTTGAAGCACAACCCGGAGACGTACAAGATGCTGCGGATGCACCCTACTCGTGTGGACAACTGTGTCAAGTACCTGCAGAAGCTGAAGCAAGAGGAGAGCATGCCTCAGTACACGGTCGACAAGGATCTACTGTCGTTCTCGAACGGAGTTCTTTGTCTGTCTGACATGCGGTTCGTCCCCTATGACGGGGACACTTCGAGCGTGATGGGAAAGGTTGCTCGCCACCATCTCGACTGCGACTACACCGCATCTACCGACACGCCGATCATCGACAAGATCCTGGAGACAAACTTCGATGACGAAGTCGCGTCGATGTTTATGCGATGGTCGGGTCGGCTGTTCTTCGAAGTTGGCAGGCACGAGGACTGGCAGGTTATGCCATACCTTATAGGCGTCGGTGGGACAGGGAAATCTGTACTGCTGAATACCATCACAATCGTGCTTCGCTGAAGATGCTGTTGGCAATCTCTCCGGCAAGCGAGAGGAAGTGTTGGTTCAGCAAACATCTTCGACAAAGAGGTCGTTGTGGGATGCGATATGCCGGCTGAAATGAGAAGCTGTATCCCGCAAGTCTCGTTCCAGAGCATGACTTCTGGCGATCGGCTTGAAATCCCGAGGAAAAAGGAGAAGGCCGTGTTCATCAAGTGGAATACGCCGATAATTATTGCAAGCAATTACACGCCGGACTACAAGGACACTGGTGACAACATTGGGCGACGAATCGTCTCTTTCCGCTTTGACGTCGCTGTACCAAAGGCAGAGCGCGACTATGGCCTCAAGGCTAAGATCATGGAGACTGGAGAGATTGCCAACTTTATCCACCGTGCCCTGGTTGAGTACGATGCTCTGCGGAAGCGCATTCGTGGAGACTTCTGGACGGCTGTTCCACCCATCATGATCGAATGGCAGAACCGCCTGGCTGTGTCAACGAACAAGCTCCACGAGTTCTTGAGCATGGACAACGAAGATCGCCAATACAATATCGAGCACATCGAGGGAGCCACGACACTGCTGAGTACGTTCAAAACGGCGTACAAGAACGTCATGCAGTGTCCTTTTGAGAAGGACGCCGGTGTATTCCAACGCTTCGGTTTCCGGTGTTCAGACACCAAGGTGAATGTGTGTAAGTCATGTTCCAAGGTGTCTGGCAAGGGCTGTTGTGATGAGTACTCAGCAACCAACCGTGCCCAGCGTGTGGTCATAGTCAACATGAAGTTGTCTTCCGATGGTGATGACATTACCTTTTGATTCCAATGATTCCATGTTTTTGTACTCAAGGCAGAACCCTGTTTTGATATTTGAGAAAAAATAGTTGATGGATCTGATTGATGGTATTGAGTATTGGAATCATCGGAGTCATCAGGAATCAGGAAGAATCAGGAGAGTTAGATCCAATATGTAACAGTGCCCGGAGTGTGGTCATAGTAAGCATGAAGTTGTCTTCTGATGGTGATGACATTACCTTTTGATTCAAATGATTCCAATGATTCCATGTTTTTTGTACTCAAGGCAGAACCCTGTTTTGATATTTGAGAAAAAATAGTTGATGGATCTGATTGATGGTATTGAGTATTGGAATCATCGGAGTCATCAGGAATCAGGAAGAATCAGGAGAGTTAGATCCAATATGTAACAGTGCCCGGAGTGTGGTCATAGTAAGCATGAAGTTGTCTTCTGATGGTGATGACATTACCTTTTGATTCAAATGATTCCAATGATTCCATGTTTTTTGTACTCAAGGCAGAACCCTGTTTTGATATTTGAGAAAAAATAGTTGATGGATCTGATTGATGGTATTGAGTATTGGAATCATTGGAGTCATCAGGAATCAGGAAGAATTGATGATTTTCAATATGTAAGATGGTGTAATTTGAGATACAGACATTCTGATCGCTTCCTCTTGTCTCCTGATGCAAATACTACCGACATGGAGAAACTGATGCGTGAGTGCCGCGTAGATCCTGATAATCTTGCTGGGTAGGAATATGGTGTAAAAGTAATCATCAACAATACACTTTATTTGAGAACAACTGTACGACCAAGTGCTATATCATTCAATGGCACACAGGACATCAAACGTCGTGTACGGTATCATAGAGCGCGAGTTTGTCAAGCACACACTCACATCAGATGAGGTAATAATAAAGATAGGTCACACAACAAAACCTTTCCACAAGAGATTCTCGCATTATCCAAACGGATCGCAGATGGTCTTTGCCATTGGCGTACAGCGCAACAAGTCGAGGGAAGCCGAAAAATGCGTACTGAACATGCTCCGTCACAATGACGATGTGATCGAAAGAAAAGACATCGGCGCAGAATACTTTGAAATTGACCAGTCAATGTTTTCGAATGTGGTGCTGCATATGCAGTCCGCGATGTATCATAAATTCCTGTGGAAACGCGCAGAAGCAAACGACGATACCACATCTGACTCGTCTGATACAGAAGTACGCGAGGAAGAGACAAAGGTGCGCGAGGAAGACCACGAGGACCCCGTGGAAAGAGAAGGAATCGTCTCGCAACTGTGCACAGAGATCATACAGAATGTCGTCGAGGCAAATCAAACACCCAAGGTCCCTTCTGTGATCGAATTCGTCGCTGCAAACATAGAAGAACTATCTGAAAAAGTGGTGAAACAAACAGATATACTGCGACGCATTCATACGTCTGTTGAAGGAAAAACGACCGCCAACAAGACCCTCGCAGTACTCAAAGACCTGGGGGCAAAGCAAGTCAGGTACATGTTTGAGGAGGCGTTTCCGATTCCCGCAGTCCAATTTCCAGACCTCAAGAAACACGACAAGATCAAGCTGTTTGCAATGTCCGTGACACATGCCAGAAAGAAGTTTGTATCCATGCAGGAAGTATTCGACGGATTCACGGCGTTCTGTAGCTATCGCGGAGAGTCTACACCTGCTGCAAATGATACCGACATGGAGAAACTGATGCGCGAGTGCGGCGTAGATCCTGAGATTCTTGTCGGAAGCTGTAATATTACTATCACAGATTGGCTTAATGATGTGCTTGAAGTCACTGGAATCTCCAGTGACTATGTGAATGGAGGATCATTGAAGAAGATGTGGGTATCCGCACACGGCGTGCAGGGAAAGGGGTCAGCGTTTACAATCCCGCTGCTCAATGCCTACATCAACGGGCTCAACAAGGCCGAGAAGGACCCATCCAAGCACGTGATCATTTGCGGAGCATGTTCATCAAACGTTGTTGTGGAAAAGCGCACAACAACCATGAGGCACGTGTACAAGGGCATTGCGTTCAAGTAATAATTTGCGTCTTTCTGCTACCCCTTCCCGACTGTATTTAAATTTAATGCGTACGCATTCTGGAGTGGATTTCTGAAAATAAATATATATTACACCCCAACGACCCTTTAAAAACGTATTATTGTATTAGTTGTATTAGGAGACGCAAACACGCAATCAGACACACGCGCATCTTAGGCACACACAAGCACGCACATGCATGCACAGTAGACGTCTGCTTGACAATCTATTTCGGGATCATGAAAGAAGACTCGCGGGACCCACGGAGGGGGGCAGGGGGGATTCAACTGATGACTCGCAGAAACAAAAACGAGTGTAAACAACGAAATATCCATAACTAAATTATCCATAAATACGCGATGCCGACCGATATATATATCCCGCCTTGTCAGCCCCTTTCAAAACCAGTCCGCCAACTAGGAAAGGCGTTGTCGCTGAACATGGACAGTCTCAGAACAGCCAAGATTCTTAATCGCCTCCACTGCCAGAATGTCAGCCGTCTCCATGCATTGCGGGCGTCATCGGCTGTTTCCGGTGATCCACGCCTCTTGAAATATAACGCATTGCTTCACTTTATTAAACAAAGACACCACACATCCCCAGCGTCACGTTTGTTCCTCGTTGCTGTGGAGTACTTCTTCGATGACGGCTGCTGCAAGGGCGCCCACGGGGGCGCCCTTTTATTCTCACATGCTGTCAACACCCTTTTCGTTGTGGAGGCGAAAATCCTCAAAGACCCCCCCCCTGCACATGCCAAGGTGTTGTTGTTGAAATCCATACAGAATGCCACTAAGTGCTCGAATAGACTTTCGTCCTGGCTACCGCATCTCATCAACATGGACCTGAAAGACGGAACCTCGCTTGGATGTGTACCGATTCGTCGTATGATCGTGACAGCTGTGAATCACGGTGGACGCGTCTTCAGTCAAGATATCCACAGCCAACTACTACAGTCGGCGGAACAGTAAAATGAAACATATATCAGATGGAAATAAATGTACGACATCGCCGTTAGAAAATTGGCGTTAAGAATGGTCGCTGACTTGGGTGTGTTAAAAACTTCTGTGTTTACGAACATCAGTCGTTCTACTCTGTGGAGGTGGAAACGCTTTGGTGTAAATCGAAAACGACGTGAATTTGTAAGCAACCTTTTTGAGACGAATAAGGATTTGTTAAAATCGTTTTTATTCAACTAAAACTATTCAACCAAAACAGTGTATCGTTTCATAAAACTCATTGGTTTTACAAGATGGGTATTGCAAGGTGTACCGTACACTCAAGAAAGCGGTTTCATTTTAGTATTCCGTCGAGTGTAAGAATGGGATGAGGAAGACCCAACCCGAACTTGTAGTATTGTTTCTTCCGAGCTGAAATGGGCGTTCCTGCCTCCCGGCCGATTTTTTAAAATTTATAATCATCTACACGGTTTGACTGTATCTTGTAAGCAAAGCGTATGCCGCGTTGGCATGTTGTAACCTATTTGCTTCATGCTCTACATTCTTGGTCTTCGAGATACTACAGTGCACTCTTATCGCATCATCCACGCATCGTCCAGGAAACTGCTGGACGTTATTATGATTGATCCGTACGACTTTTACACGGAAGAACTCAAACAACCCAACGCCACTGAGACTGACTGAGCTATAAATAAAATTCATCAGTGGATGTGAGAAGCGCTGCCTCCACCCCCAATGCTCTGAGTTCGTGTTGCATGAGTGTGAACGTGTAAGGTGTTTCAACAGTTGCCTCATCGTCGGGTCCTTCTGGGTCTTCGCGTGCTGCGGCCCACCATTCCGCCGGCGTTCCTGACGTGGCATTGACCTTAGTTGAGTGGTGATCGCTGCGCTGCATGAACGCTTCGCGTGTGAACGATGCGAGTCCGTGTGCAATTAGTGCGTTCTGCTCCATCTCTCCGATGCGCAGCCCTCCGCTCTGTCCCTTGGACTTCGTTGGCTGACGTGTTGTGGCGTCGACTGCTCCTCGTGCACGCGACTGGTACTTGTCCTCTACCATGTGTTTCAAGCGACCGTAGTAATTCACGCCTACAAAGATGCGTGTTTTCGCCTCTTCTCCGGATCGTCCGTTGTGCATGAGCATGTTCCCGTGTCCGTTTTCACGCAGACCCAGTTGGGTCAGCGCGGCTCCGATGTCTTCTCCTCCGAATGTGTCGGCGTTCATGCGAGCTCCTTTGACTGCTCCCTCGCGCGCTAGCACGGCTTCCAGTATATGCGAGACTGTCCTACGGTTGGGGAATGCATTGGGGTTGATGATGATGTCGGGGACGATACCGTCCTCTGCGCAGAACGGCATGTCCACGGCGGGTAGAATCATTCCCACCACCCCTTTCTGGCCGTAACGCGAGCTTAGTTTGTCTCCTAGTTCGGGGCTGCGCATCTGGCGGAGACGTACTTTGCATGCTCTAAGTTGTGGTAGTGCGGTGTCTTTTGCTGTGTTCTGATCTATGTTTTGCAAGTGGACGCCGTCTACATACGTGGGAAGGTCAGATTCTCGGGATTGTAGACGTTGAGATGCGTCCGTGAAGACGTCTTCCTTTGCTGCGGTCGATGGTACCTTGACCATTCCTACAACTGCGTCTCCTTCTCTTAGCATTTTGTTGATCTTTGGCATTCCATGTTCGTCGAGGTTTGAGTATTCTTTTGTGGTTGTTTTGGTGGTGGTTGATAGGGCGTACCCACGTGACACTAGCCGCTGTGGGTTCGCAAACACAATTTGGTTTTTTGTTTTTTGAATGTTTGGGTCCTCTGGTTCCTCCTCTGACTCCTCGTACCGGATGGTTTCGAATACTGTGAGTGCTAGTCGGCCGCGCTGCACGGCGTCTAGATTGATGATGATGGCGTCATCTTGGTTGTATCCTGTGTATGTGGCGATTGCTACCACGACGTTCTCGCCGTGCGCGAAACGTCCTCCGAAGAGTCTGTCTGCGAAGCTCGTGCTTACCAGAGGGCGTTGGGCGTGGTGTAGTAGGAATGTGTTAGTATCGAACCTGTCCCTGATGGATGTCATGGTCGTGCCTAGCGCTTGTTTAAATTGCGCTAGACATAGTGAGTTGTACGCCCCGTTGTTGTGGTTAAGTAGTGGGTAGGTGTTGCTTACCATTGAGAGTGTGCTTCCTGCGTGTATCTCTGCGTGCGTGTATCTGCCTGGGATCGGGTCTCGATTGTTGACGTCTGCCTCGTTCATTGCCACTAGACATGTAGCTACTTCTTCGACGTCTATCATTTCGATCGCTCCGCTGCGTATCAATTCGGTCCACGACGGATCGCCGTTGATTGGTACGACCTTTCCTTCCTGTACTCTTCTTAGTGGTCTGCAGCATCTTCCTGCATCTGTGCGGATTGCCACGTCGTTCCTCCACACGTCCCATGTGACACCGAGTGTGTTCAGTCTGGTGTCTTCCGTCCTCATTTTTCGTAGTGCATCGACTAGTTCCTTGGGTGTGTCTGTGATCGCTATCCATGTGTCGTTAAAGTGCACCGCGGTTGATTGTGGGGATAGTGTGCTGTTTGATAGATGTCTCGTGTATTTGTCTATGGCGGGTCTTATGGTTTCTTGTACGACGGGTTCTGGTATGGCAAGTGATATGGTGACAAGCGTGGCTAGGTGCGTGAGGAGGCCTACGTTGGGTCCGTCTGGTGACTCTACTGGGCAGATGACTCCCCAGTGCGACGGCCTTAGACGGTGTGTGTCTGCTATCTTGACGTTCCTGTCGACGGGGTTGTTTACTCGTCTCATGTGTGAAATGTATCCTAGATATGAGACTCTGCTGAGTTCTTGGACGGGCGCGCGTGCATTGTCATCGCCGCGTCGCGATCCTTTGAGTGCTCGTACGAGTGCTTCTCGGATGATTCTTGGTTGGAATATATTTTTCAGGTTGGCTTCGTTGACGAGCGTGTGTATATCGTTTGCGACGCGCCATGGTCCGGTGAGGAACTCTTCGTTGAGCGTGCGCAGGGTTGTTGCGATTGATAGTAGGTACGCGTCTCTGAAGAGATTGGCTGTGATTGCACCTGAGCACATGAGTCTCTTGTTGGCGTAGTGATCGAGTTCCGACATGGGTTCTTTTCCTAGAGCGGCTCTTACGAGATGTCTCACGACTTCTCCTAGGGCGATTGCTTTGGCCTCGAACGTGCGTCCTACATTTGGGAAGAGGTCGTCTGTGAGGACGCTTTTGAGGTCGAGTTGGGACTTGAATCGTGTGCGTGGTATGAGGAAATCTATGGCTCCTCTCTGGCTGCTTACTCCGGACTTGTGTCCTGCGGCTATGGATGCGTGCATGAATTCGATTTCGACCTTGTTTCTCTCTTCTCCTGGATCTTCGTGGAAGATGGTTTTGAGGATGGCGCGATCGCTTTCGATGCCGAGTGCTCTGAAGAGAGTTGTGACGGGCACGGCTCCTTCGTTGATGTGGGTGACCGTGGCTGTGATTTCACCCGAAGTCATGACTCGGAAGACGCTTGTGCGTGGGAACACGTCGCGCGCGTCTGTGGACACGCACCTGATGAATGCTTTTAGGATGAGTTTGTCGTATTCTATTTTCTCTCCGCGTCGTGTGTAGATTCGGTTCGGGACGCGTTCCTCTTGTGTCACGATGACCTTTTCGCGTCCGTCTATTACGAAGTATCCGCCCATATCGTATGGGCATTCTCCTCGTGCTCGTAACTGGTGCGGATTTAGCCCTCTTAGAGAGCACGCTTTGGAGTGGATCATGATGGGCATGAATCCGATGTGCACGCGTTCGAAGTCTCGTGTCTCGTCGTTGTCGTCCGGATAGACCACGTGGACGTCTGCGAAGATGTCCGCACCGTACGTTTGGTTTGCTATACGGGCTTGTGATGGTAGAATCGGGGTTGGGTCTCCTATGTGCACGTCGTGATCGGGGCGGAGTTTTTCGTCTCCTCCTACGTACACCTTCACAGTGTGTTTGGTTTTCGTGTTGGGGTCTTCGCGAACCATTGTGATTGGGTTCATGCTGCGTACGATCGCTCTTAGACGCGTTCCTAGTAGGTCATCGAACGAGTCGATGTGATGTTGTGTAGCGAAGTGTTTCTCGCGTTCCTTGAAGAATGCGTCCATGATGGGTGCGGCTGCGGCGTCGGGAGTGTAGTGCATAGTTTATTTTTGCGTCGCGTCTACATTTTGTGGTGTTTTTATTGTCGTGAAATTTACGAGTTCTTCTTCTGGGTCTTGATTGCGCCGTTAACGGTGCCGCACAACTTGGGGCCGGTTTGGCACGCTTCAAAGATTGCAGTCTTGAGCTTATCGTAGACGGTATAGAAGTCGCGTGTGGCCTTATCGAAATCATCCTTCTGCTTCATAGCTGTCTCGATGATCTCCACTAGATTTGTGATTGCATTCTGCTCGTCTAGGGTTGAGGTCTTCTTGATTAGGCTTGTGTTGATGTTCATGTTCATGCGGTTGATGAGGTCGCCTGGGGGGATCTTTGCGATTTCCTTCAGCACCTTATCTGAGGTCACTTCTTTGGTTGAGAAAAGACCACTGCCAGTCTGCTTTTGTGGTGTCTTATGTTGTTGTGGTGTCTTATGTTGTTGTTGTGTCTTATTGTTGTTGTGTTGCATTGTGTGCGTTTTTGAATATAATAATAGTAATAAAAAAAATTGGGGCGGTAGATAACATGCATCCATCAACACAGGTGTCCGCAAAACAATGGTACGTACTCACCAGAGAATGCTTGGTCAGGGACAGGCATCCGACCCTTGTAAAACTGATTCAAAAGAGATGATGAATATAAAGAAGCACATTCGAATTCGGAAGATAGTTTTTTACCTCAAGAAAGAGTTCAGGGACCAGCAAACCTCATAGTAGAGAGCGACCAACAAATTTCTTGGCCGCTCTCTTCGATGATGCGAAAAAATAAACGCTCTACCCTATCCAATCACGGATGACGATGGATGTGCCTAAATCCAATAACAGTCGGCCATCCTCGGCAATCACGGTGCTTGTAAAGTAAATTTCCGAGGAGCAAACTCCAGTGTTGCCAAGTTCCTGCAGCTCTGCCATTGTCAGGTTGCATTTCATGCATCTGTATGGTTGTAATTCTGACATTTCAAGTAGACCACATTTCCAAATGTGTTTGCCCCTATTGCGGTTTATAAGCTCTTCTCTGAGTTTGAACTCTGGACGTTGCCTATTCCTCCCACGCTGGTGGTGAATCCGAGGGATGATATCCATTTACACTCAACAGAATATATAAATGAAACGTCTCTGTGCGATGGTGTCTACAACAATACGATTTTATAAAATCCATCAACACGCAGACGACACGGACTGGATTGGATATGGATATCGTGGAACGTAAAAGCCTCAAAAAATATTTGTAGAGTGTCCCAAAATTATTTGAGAACAAATGTATACATACATACAATATGGTCACTTCGCGAGCGCGAACCTCGTCCAAGGGAGTCCCTGGCATCTGGCTTTGGTTGGTAGCAATCTTCATTATTCTTGTAGTGTTGGCGTCAGTGATTACCCTGATCACCAATAACTGCCGTAACGTTTCCTCACAGTACATCCGAGAGCAATTTTCAGAAGGAGATGTTCCTCCTCCGCCTGCTTCAGAGCCTCCTCCGCCTGCTTCAGAGCCTCCTCCGCCTGCTTCAGAGCCTCCTTCACCCGATTCCGAGCCTCCTCCGCCCGCTTCCGAGCCCCCCCCACCACCACATCCCAGTAACATCACCGTGACCAACAACAACACAAACAACAATGGTGGTGGTGGTGGAGGCAGCGGCAACGGAGGTTGGGGGGGAGGAGGGAACACGCACCACACGCACACGGAGAACATACGCTACTCGTATCCAAGCGTGTACGACGACCGATACCACATTCCGCGTTCCGCGTTGAGCTACGTTGATCCATATTACTACTTGGGCCTCCGGAGCCTGAACAACTCATGGCTCCCTGGCGGAGGAGCCGCTTGTCCAGAGAATTCTCAACCAAGTCAACAGCAACAGCAACAGCAACAACAACAACAACAGCAACAGCAACAGCAACAGCAACAGCAACAGCAACAGCAACAGCAACAGCAACAGCAACAGCAACAGCAACAGCAACAGCAACAGCAACAGTTGCTAGCGATCGTGGGAATTGCGGCCTTGGTGTCTGGGACGGTCGCCTGCGTAACCGTCGTGTTTGCTCAGAACAGGTTTCCTTTCCGAAAATAAGTAGACCTTGCTTGACATCTGTTTTAACTGCCGATGCACTTCACTGCATGGTCGCCGTGTGACTCGCATGATCCGCCGTCCGTTCCTCGAAAAACGAGTACACATGTTTTTCATACAGTTGTTCTCAAATAATTTTGGGACACTCAGTATAATTTGAATGATATCCCCTGAAACCAGGTATAGGGTCCGTGGTTCACTACAAATATTTTTTGAGGAGTCTCAGGAAGGTTTGTAATATATACAACGTGTCCAAGAGCTCACTACATAGATGGGTCAATGCTGATCAGGTGGGTAAAAGTAAGCGTTTAAAACGAAAAAGGAAAGAATTGTCCATGCTTTTACGTTCCACGATATCCAATAATATTGCAGGGAACCCCTTCATAACATGCAAGGATTTGGTCGGTATAATTTGCAAGAGTTGTAATGTGAGATTATCGATCAGTACTGCATCGAGACACATAAAACAATGTGGATTTTCTAGGAAGAAGGCGTTTCCCACAGTTCTCTACGGACATTCAAAAGAAAATGTAGAAATGTTTTGTGACAAGTACAGAGAAAGCTCTAACGTTGTTTGTATCGACGAAGCAGGATTTTACGCTGGAGAACACAACAAATATGGATACAGCAAGATCGGTTCTCGATTAACTACGAAGACAATGAGTAACCTCCGTCGTGTGAAGTTCACTTTATTACTCGCTATTTCATCTAAGGGAATAATAGATTATCAGTTATTGGAGCACAATTGTAAAAAAGAAGATTTCATTAAATTCTTTAAAACTTTGGTCATCCCAAAGAAAACCACGATCGTCATGGATAATATTCGGTTTCACCATTCTTCAGAAATCAAGGATATATCCGAATGCAAAGGGTGGAAGCTTTTGTACACCCCTCCTTATTGCCCCAGAGCTAATGCGATTGAACAAATATTTGGAAGCATGAAGAGAGACTACAGGGCATCATGTCCATTGACGTCAACCTGTAATTTCGATTACTTAATGCAAATATGTTGTGTTCTAGAAATGTGGAGGTATAAAGACTTGTCAAAATATATGATTAATACGAGAGATTGGGTTAGGAATGTTCGAGAGAGCCTGTCTGCAGATCCAGATTACATCAAAACGTTTTCGGGGTACAATTTGTGATGGAGAATGGGATCGGCGAGTCATCATCGTTGGTACATGAGGCTGACCAACATGATGACGTTGCAGAACTTGTCGATTATGAAGGGGAGGAAGACGGGGAGTGTGCACCTGGGCGAGCGATTTGTGTGGTCAAGATGAAATTGAGTACCTTTATTCCCCATGATTGGCTTCGTAACAAGATAGACACACTGGTACTGGACATGAACAAGTTGCTTGGAGAGGGTTATATTTTCGCAAATTTCCACATTGCTCGTCTTTTTGAGAATGGTATCGCTGTCCCTCCCGTAAATCGCAACTTCTTCTACCGGTGCCTTATTGCAGTCAGTACCAACAAATGTAAGGGGTCGACTCTTGGCGAAGACTTCGAGAGTAGTCGGCTTCTGTTCGACTTGTTAAGAGAGCCGGGGCAATCCAAAGTTGACATTCGGGGGAGCGTGAAGAACCAGATCATTGCAGACCTGTCTATTCTCATGGCCACAATGGCCTCTAACCATCTTTGGACCAACCTTGAGCGACGCATAACGACTTACTTGAAGTGGAAGTACCCACAGATTGCAAAGCGCCTGCGGTCGGACATCGTGGCTGCATTGATCAAGTGCCCTACAAAGAATCTCGACGTCATCTTCAAGATGAGCCCTCATACAACAAAGCTGCCAACCAAGCTTCCAACATCTAGACTTCGATCGGCAAAAAGTGCAGTTGCTCTTGCGAAGAAGAGGGTCGGTAGGAAGGAACCAGAAGGATCCCCTTTGCGTGTTAGGTTGACTAAACTTCAAGAGAGGCTTGAAAAGTTGAGCGAAGCTTGGCTCTCCTCGAAGAACCTTAGGGTGGACGCAGATAACGCGAAACGCTTCTTTGCACGCGAAGTGGCATTCTGTCTCAGGGGGGTTCTACCTTTACCATCCGGAAACACTTTTGCGTCTCGGGCTCACATGACCCTGCCTCTGTACCACAAGATATTGTCGGAGACCATCGAAGAAAAACGAAAAACTAAAAACGAAAAACATCGCACATTCTCGTTGTTGCCTTACAAATCTGGATTCACTCTGTCGCACATTCCGATTTCGAAAATGGCCTTTTTCTATATGGTCAACGAGTGCCACTTTGATTCATGCAAGGCAGACGTTGCTTCCAAAAACCATCAAGGAATATGGGAGCGCTTCGCAAACCTCAAGAAAGTGGAGACAGTTTCTCGGAAGTTCGGTTACCGCATTGTGACAGACGGCTTTGCAGTCAGCATCTTGATGAATAAGCCTACGTGTCTGACATGTTCGATGCCTGCAGACGCGTTCTCTACGCGGGCGCATGAGTACGTGACAACAGACGAGGGTGGCATTGTATCCTTCCTTGACAATGTGGTCGTGTCTGCGGTAGACCCGGGTGTTACTGATATCGTGACTGTAACAGGACTCAACGGAGGTACCAGATCGTACAGCTCGGCGAAATATTATCGCAAGGGTCTGATCTTCAAGTCTCAGCGTCAAACTGACGTTTGGAACCTCGAGACGGCTGATATCGTCGGTGGTATCATTCCGGATAGAGACTCTTCGAGTTCTGAACAGATTGGTGCGTACGCCAGATTCTACATGGGTGCCGCCCCAATCCTTCTTGCCCATCGTGCTTCCAGGGGGTACCGAAACCTCCGCTTTCGAAGGTACTGCAAGAAACAGAAACTTATTGTTGAGATTGCTGACTTCGTAGCTCCGAGAAAGAAGAGCGCTAAGGTACTCGTCGGGTTTGGTGATTGGAAAGGTCTGGGGGCGACGCCAATCTCTAGGCGGACTTGTGGCCCTCTCCAAGCTATTCGTTTCGAGCTTCGTAGCCGAGAAAACGTCATCATGGAGGACATCGATGAGTTCAGAACATCTCAACGATGCAGCTGCTGTGAGAACCACCTTTGCAACATGGTGGCACTCACTCATCGTAAGAAGCAAGACGGTACAGGTTGGGAATGTACAGAAGGACGCAAGCGGATTCATAAGATTCTCCACTGCAAAAGCAGTCAAAGCGGAGCGCCACGCCAACAGAGCGGTGGTATGCTTCACTGCGGGAAGACTTGGGACCGCGATGTGAACGCTTCCAGAAACATCCTGATGCTTACACTTCACCAAGTCTTTGGGAGAGAGCGTCCTCTCGCGTTTCGCCGAGACGCGCCGAGAAGTTCCTCGACAACCCCACCCCCACCCCCTGATACTGATATGGGGACACAGACGGTTGAACGGTTTACCAAAGAGGCTACTCGGAATATCTTCGAGAACCTCTTCAACCTTCTGCACCCCCCAACGTTGCCCAAAAGCAACGATCTGCAGTCTGGATGATTATAAAGTGTCCCACTTTATTTGAGAACAACTGTAAAAACTAGACTAGTTACATGGACGACTATCATGCGGCCTAGACTAAACCCTAAACCTGTAAATTGTCCACCAGATAGAAGACAAAATCCACAATTTTCTTTTCAAACTTCAAAAACGATATCCGATTCGACATCTTAAGTCCCAACAATGAAACGAACGTATCTACATTATTAATCGTTTCATCGTCAATCACGTTTCTCTTCCTCTCAATGTTCAACTTACAGCACATGGTCAATAATTTCTGTAAGTGGGCTTCTGATTTGACATGTCGACACAACATGTAAGCATCCAGGACCCTCTCCATGTACTTTGCAACCCGGAGCACAGTGGTGTACGGAGAAACCTCTTTTTTACAAACGTGCTTTTTACGCAAATTGGAAACAATGAACCCCGTGTTGTCCAACATCGAGTCCACGTACATGCTCTCTGTAAGGTCCTTCCTTCCCGAAACAATATGGAGAAACGCACCAACGGACCAGTAAACATCGTTCTCAAGGAGCTTCGTCATCGAGAAAATACGACCCACCTTCACTATACCGGATACAGCCCCGGTTCGCGACGTCGTAGTCGTCGTATTATTTCTATCAATTGCGAAATACTTTTTCAGATAAGATGTGTACAACTTCTCATTGTTATTACTGTTGTATGTCGGCTGCTTCTTAATGAAATCTCTGGCCTTCAACATGTCTTCTCTATCGCTCCATTTGCACATGATTGCCAACTTACCCATGGCAAAGAGACGTTGTTGCGGATCATTAGAAATAAGGTAAATCTCTTCCTTGCTTTTTGCGCTCTTGGGGTTGTTGAGCATGCCGAAATGAGATCCGTAAATGTTGATATCAAACATGTCGGTGAAATTACGTTTGAAGCGTTGATAATGGTAATCTTTGATTGATTTGAAAATTAATACGATGCGATCCAAATCATTATGCAGAATTTCCCCATTGAAGTTCAGATTCACGTCGATGTCAGAAGAGTAGTTGACGTTTACAGTCCCGACCTGTTTCGGGTTGCAAACATCATCCCCACACATCTGGCGGATGTAATCGATCAGACCGGTAGCATAAGCTACTCGGAAGGTGTTTAAAAGCTCCTTGCAAGATTCATTACCCCCGGCCGCAAGCATATCCCACATCAAGGGTTGCAATGATTTCTTACCGTTGCACAAGAAGTCAATACTAATATCCATTTGTTTATGTTTTATATTGGCTTTGAATGAAAAAAACCCTCCCGGTGGATTTTTTTACCACTCTCGTCACGGCGGATCATGTCGAGTCACACGGCGACCACTGGGCATGCATGATGTGTGGCCGAGCCGCCACCGGACCTCAAGCCATCGCACGGCCTGTTCTTCACTTCACTTCGCCAAGTTTACACCCTCTTATCACCCCGTATTTGACTTTCGTATCGATTCTTCCAGTCTCTTTCCACTCGGTTCCCTGTTTGCCCACAAAGAACGCCTTGACCAGCTTCGTGCTGAAGACTGAAGCTTCACCATAGTGGGACTCTTTCCACCGGACCTTGAGGTCCCCGATCCACACCGCGTCCGAAGACGCCCCCGTCATCTCCACCACCTCCTCTAGCCACTCGGTCAGGGGGTTGGCGCAGTCCGCAATACCAGATTTCCACTCGGTCATAGAGACCGGCAAGTTGTCGAAGATGCTGGAGCGCCCCGGTCGAAGAAAGTGCTCGATGAGAAGCTGCGCCAGCGCAGACCGCCAAGTTGGCAGGGCATCTTCAAGGTTGTCGCGGCGCTCAAACTCGTGCTCGCGCTCAGGGTGTAGCACAAAGTTGGATCGCATTGGTACCACGACCATCCTCTTGACGAATGCGGTGTCTCCTCCGTCGAACTTGGGACAATCGCCTTCGTTGAATACCAGAACAATGCCAGCCTGCCACAAGAAGTCGAATGAGTTCCCAGTGTCACATGAGCTCCCGCAAACACGCACACCCTCTCCCCCTGCAATGCGCTTGATAAACGCCTCGTCTAGCGTGATGTTGGGTTTCATTTCTTCGGCCAACAGTAGCCTCACGCCCTTCATTGGCTTGAGACCCGCGTCGTGGTCATCACGACTCCTGGCGAAAGATCCCTTCGTCATAAACTTTGTCCCATTGCTGCTCCCGTACTCGTCGAAGAAGCTCCCCAGTAGGGCCATAAGTGTGCTCTTGCCGTTGTCCCCGGACGTCTTGTCGGTGAAGGCGAGGAACTTCTTCTCCTTGCGGCGACCGGACAGGAGCCCAGCGAAGAATGCGAGCACGACGTCACGCTCCTCGTCCACAGGCATGACTTTCCGCAAGAAGCCATCTAGCTCCTCCTTGCATCGCTTGAGGTGGTGGTTGTCCTCTCCCTGGTAATCCCACTTTGCGCACCTACTAATGTTGTCGGTCATCTCGACGTTTCGGAACACGACTGTGTCCCTCGACGAGCTGTCGAAGACGCCGTTGTTGACCGCAAAGAGATCCGGGTTGATATCTAGGTTATCAGCGAATGTCTCGTCCAGGACGAGAGATGCAACGGATTGAAGGAACGTTTTGCGTCCCCGAACCGTGTCGACAACCCCCCGAATCTTCTCATTCGTCTTTTTATTCTTCTGAGCAGGGAACGTGGATTTTAACTCGGTTGCGATTACTTTAATAATCCTCATGTTGCTGCAGTTTGCCCAGCGATTGGTAGCAGGGTTGCAGTAATACATGTCGCCTACACATTCCTCCTTCTTTAAGTCCGGCACAAACTTGATTCGGCTGAAGAATTCTGGGGTGGCCTCCATGAATTTCTCCGCCAGAACATCATCATCGTCAGTGTCATTTCCCCCACCCACATCGAACGTCTCGTCCCTCAGCATAGAGCCTGCGAATGCCATCACGTTTGTCACTCCGCGATGAGACCTTGTGTACCGGATCAGCCTTAAAACTTCCCGTCTCTTCAAATCCAGGTCCGCTACCATCATAGAGGTTGATATCCAGGCGTCCACATCCCTCAACGCCGCCTCCATGGCCTCGGCCGCCACGCTCTTCACCCTCCCTTCATCCACCTTTACCCATTGGCACGTGTCCTCCTCGAATATGTAGTAGACCCCGCGGCCAGCCCCAGTCTTCTTCACGGACCCTTTCAACAAGAAGTGCGCTACCTGGCCCAGACCGTAGTCTCCCTTGTACCAATTGTCTTTTATTACGTCTGGAATGAGCATCGCGTCCTCTGACGCAAAGAAGTAGTGTTTGTGAAGTGTGCTGACAATGAAGAAGGGTACGCTGTGTTGTTTACACTTCAAAGTTGTATGCGGCGGTGTTACATCGACTACTTACACCGATGTCGAGCGGCGGTGGTTCCGCTGCTGCAGCTGCCGCACAAGAGACCATTGCAGTCTTTTGCATGATACCATACGCCGCCTCAAAGTCTGCCATGGGCTGGGTGACAGTGGTGAACAAAGTCCAGTGCCGTCCGCAGACCACGACATCTCCATCGTCCCCAATCGCCAGCTTCAGATCAAAGTCCTGAGTGAACCCAAGGTCGACACTGGGGTTTAAGCACAATTTGCGCCAATCCCACGGTTTGTCTTGGTTACTCGACACGACGTCCCATGTCAGGTATGGATTATCACTCAAGTGACCCCAATCCCATTTGCATTCTCCGGATTTGACTCGATCCAGTATGTGACTCTTAATTTCGGTGTCGAGCGAAGAAATTGAGAAATGAGACATGAAGAAATTGAGAAATAATGGGCGTTCCTTCCTCCCGGCCGATTTTAACTGGTTACTAAACATTGTATGGAGCGGATTCGTGATTCCTTGGTGCTGATGTCTCAAGCTAGCGAGTCTTTCCGGAGACTCTAAATTCTGAGTAGAACTTTCAAAAAATCCGCTGGGAGGAAGGAACGCCCATTAACTCTCACTCACCCAGTATGGCTCGTACCGCGGACGCGATGGCGTGTAGTCATCCAGCACAGTGATCAGCAGATCCTGTGCCTCATGCGCCTGTGCCCTGAACATCGGGTGCCGCACAAACCAGGCGTCCAGCGCTGTAGATGCCATATTGGCGATGGCCGGAGTTTGCAGCAGGTCCATGAAATCCATGTCGGCTGCCCGCAGGTGCTTGGCATACAGCCACGCAAACACACGAGTGTTGGGGCAGCAGCTGTTGTCCACCAGCTCCTCCAGTGCCACAACTACTGCATATGTAAGCTTATCGAATGGCATGCAGGAGTCGTCGATGTCGAGCGGCGGTGGTTCCGCTGCTGCAGCTGCCGCACAAGAGACCATTGCAGTCTGTTGCAGGATCCCATACGCCGCCTCAAAGTCTGCCATGGGCTGGGTGACAGTGGTAAACAAAGTCCAGTGCCGTCCGCAGACCACGACATCTCCATCGTCCCCAATCGCCAGCTTCAGATCAAAGTCCTGAGTGAACCCAAGGTCGACTGGCAAGTCCACGTTGGGCACGGTGATGCTAAACATCGCCTCATCTCCCGCTATGCCTCTCATCTCCTTGTGCACAGCATCAAACAAGGTTGGGTCAGGTTCGAAGAAAGACACCCCACTGCGCTTGGCTGTCGCCTTGAGCATACAGTTGTTCTCAAATAATTTTGAGACACCCTGTATAATTTGAATGATATTATCCCCTGATGAATCGTTCATTCTTCGGGCAGGAATGGTCGCATCAAAGTGCACGCTTACAGTTGTTCTCAAATAAAGTTGGACACACCTTATAATCATCAACCACACGCCAACTTTGAGGCTTCTCCGAATTACCAACCGCAAACTGCGGAAACCTGTCGCCTCCTTCTCGTCCATCTGACTCCAATCGAATGTAAGGGATGTCCACTTTATTTGAAGAATTTGTATTGATGACTCGATTCAAGAGTTTTGACCCGCACGAACATGCGAGTGAAATGCACAACATCATCATCATCGGAAAGCGATACGTAGGAAAGACTTCCCTGGTAAAGGAATTGCTCCCCCACCTGAACTGCTCGCACGCGGAGATTATCAATCCGACTGAGATGGACAAACAAGAATACGCCCCCGAGAGCATCCCGAGCATCCCACACATCGCACATCACATAGAGTACGCTGAGGATATCGTCGACAACTTTCTCGCAATGCAGAAGACTGAGTGGAAACAGTTGGAGCAACAAAATAAAGCCAACTGCATCCTCTTTGAAAACTGCATTTACAACAATCGATGGACGAAGCAAGAATCGATCAGATATTTGTTCATGAACGGGCGATTCTTTAGGGCAAAAATGGTGATGGTGATACAGTTCCCCTTAGTAGTGCCACCCTATCTCATCATGAGCGTCGACTATATATTTATCTTCAGGGAGATGATCGAGAGCACTCGGAAGCGATTGTACAATTTATACGGCGGGATATTCCCCACGTTCAATCTTTTTTGCGAAGCGCTCGACGAGATTAATAATGTCCCGTTTGCATGCTTGGTAATCAACTACACTTCCCACTCAGACGACAAAGTGATGATCTACATATCGACAGAATGGCCCGACTGGCGCGTCATGGTCCGGATGAAGAAAGCGTCACTGGACGTCATCAGGGAGGAGCTCATTCGTCGGACCTGGCATCCGAGCCGGGTGATGCAGTGTCTGGACTTCGAGGATGAAAGAGAGATCTTCGGTACACTTTCACAGAACATTTCTACATTTTCTGAGCATTAAACCGGATATTGTCTTCATCATCGAAGGTTAAAAAAAAAACCCATTTGTTTTTAACATCCGTCCATTCATTCTCTCACACGCCACGGCGGATTTCGCAGACTCCTTGCTTTCTGGTGGAACATTCCGGATACACCATCTGCTGGGACATCGATGGTTTGATCGGCATATGCATGTGGCTAGCTGAACATTCAAGCATCATTCCCGCTTCTTACAAGGCACATTATTTCCGCTGATATCATTATTATAAAAAAATAAGATTGTAAATTTCAGTAATAACTAAATAATAATTTCATTATATTCCCTATAGAGTCTGTTTTGACATGCAACATAACTCGGGTTTGTGATGACATGTCGCCATATTTTTTGTATAGTTCTTACTGCCATGTATCTGCGTATGATATCATATATGTCTTGGGAAGATAGCAACATATTGGGGTTAGTGCTCAATTCATACCAACACCAAGGTTGGTCTGGATTGGCTTGTACAATATCCCATGTGATATTGGGGTTTCTGCTCAATCCAAACCAGTCCCATTGTTTGTCGGGGTAGGCTTCGATTATATCCCATGTGATGTTGGGGTTTCTGCTCAACTCATACAAGTCCCATAGTTTGTCGGGATTGGCTAGGATAATATCCCATGTGATGATGGGGTTTGAGCTCAATCCACTCCAATCCCATGGTATATCGGGGTTGTCTTGTATAATATCCCATGTGATGATGGGGTTTGAGCTCAATCCACGCCAATCCCATGTTATATCGGGGTTGTCTTGTATAATATCCCATGTGATGATGGGGTTTGAGCTCAATCCACGCCAATCCCATGGTATATCGGGGTTGTCTTGTATAATATCCCATGTGATGATGGGTTTTCTGCTGATCCTATACATATTCCACGGTTTATCAGGGTTGGCTTTGACAATGTCCCACGTTATGTTGGGGTTTGAGCTCAATCCAAGCCAGTCCCATGGTTTGTCGGGGTTGGCTTGGATAATATCCCATGTGATGTCGGGTTTTCTGCTGATCCAAAACCAATTCCACGGTTTGTTGGGGTTGTATTCGATAATGTCCCATGTGATGTTGGGGTTTGCGCTCAACACATACCAGTCCCATTGTTTGTTTGGATTATCTTGTATAATCTCCCATGTGATATCTGGGTTTCCGCTCATCCCACGCCAGTCCCAAGGTTTGTCGGGGTTTGCTTTGACAAACGCCAATTTGATGCAAGGGTTTCTGCTGATCCAATACCAGTCCCAAGGTTTGTCTGGATTGCATTCGATAATGTCCCACGTTAAAGATGAGTTATAACTAAATAAACTCCACTTCCACTTGTGTTCTAGGCATTTGAGCCGTCTCGAGATGTGGTTATTTATTTCCGCTGTAATCATTATCATAAAAATTATGATTTTAAATTTTATGATAACTAAATAATAGTTCCACAAGTATCTTTATACTGGCCAATGACCCGATTTGTCCATTTCATTATATTCCCTAAAGATTCTACGTCGACACGCATTATAACTCGGGTTTGTATTGTATGGTTTGATCGGCATATGCATGTGGCTAGCTGAACATTCAAGCATCATTCCCGCTTCTTACCAGAGACATCCTTGATACAAGGATACAGCAGTTGTAGACGGTCTATTGTGCGACACGCTATGTGCTTAGCATAACATTTTTTGCATTCGATTGTAAAGACTGGAAGTATTTATGTCCTGTAAAATTGTTCCACTTCAGTTCCTCTCGCAAAAAAAACTGAGCTTGTTCATTTTTGTCTTCAAATATTGCGGCACATCTTGCAATTTATTTGAAGACCCGTTCTTCCCACACACTGACCGACGTTGCATCGATTACACCGACCTTCAATAAGAAGTTATAAACAGACTCCATCATCTTCACGGTACATCAATATACTGTGGGGGCACCATCAGCCAAGCAAGGGTTCCTCAAGGTTTTTGACCTGAATTTATTTTTTCTCAGTGCACCGCACGGCGTTCTTTTCAGAGGTGTCCAGACAGACCGCACACACACACATGACATGGCGGCTTGCGCAGACTCATCATCGTCGCAGACTCATCGTCCATCTGCCTCCCCGGTGGCTTGCGCATCCCCCCGTCCGTACATTCTCATTCATTCATTCTCACCCACGACACGGTGGCTTTTGAAGCCTCGTTGGCAATTTCATGCTGCATGGACTTTCGCTGAGCTGTGCATGCGATGATGTCGTGATGCTCCATGAGATGTCACTGACACCCGCGTTTTGTCTTGCCGACAGATTGTCCAAATGGATACCAGAAGAATGATGTTGTCATTTGTGCCCAAGTTGGACCTCTCACGACTTGCAACGCCTGGAAATCCGTTCCAGAAGTCCATCCACCGTTGTTTTGTTACGCTTGACCCTGTTACGACTTCAGTTGCTGACATCATGCGAACAGCATCTGCAAAGCTTGGTGAGCACCTGCAGCTGAGGGCTGCGTACAAGAGGGAGCCAATCTCACCATTCAAGATATTATCAATATGGGCTTTCAATGATGGACCCATAGGAGTGGCAGTCCCCTTGGCGTCTGCTGACGACTACTTGTTGAGTGATGCAGTCGTATCCCGCAATCATGAATCAGGCTTTGGTGCGGCCTCGCCGCATGAAGATGGCATTCGCTTTATGGTGTTGCCGTCTGAAATTTCTATTCGCATGTTGATGAGTATGTCGGTAGATGAACGACAAATAGCACTAGTAGACAGTCCCATGGAAGGTGTTTGGAGACAGCATGTCTTCCTTGACCTTCCCAGCTCTGAGTTGTACTTTGAGGTGGACTTGTGACGAGTCGTTCCGGAGGTCGCAACGGCTTTAAATTATGAGTAGACGTTTCACAAAATCCGCCGGGAGGAAGGAACGCCCATTAATTGATCCCATTAAGAATCATAACCAATTTTGAGGTTTGCGTTACAGTGGATGGTTTTTGGCGACTTGCTTCTCCAACAAACTTCGGGGCATCATGAGCTCACCAGGGTTTGGTTTTAGTAATCTCATGGTGTGTGAGACTACATAAACACATTAGAAAAAGGTTATGATGGCCTGCTCGAAGGTAGTTGTAAGCAGTTTTCCACTTGGCTACGTATTGTATTTGTCTCTGAAGGATGTCATCTAGCTTCTGCTGCAATTGTGAGGGCAGTTGCATCTTTCCTGGTTTTATCCCACATATGCGGCGGATGTCCATATTGCACTGAGACAATATTCTGATCTGGATGTCCCTGGGTAGGCATGCCATGCCATGCAATGTTTTTCATTCCAATGAATGTGGTTTTATTTGGCCATTCATTCTTTATACTAAACTAAAGCTGTATGGACATTTGAGAGTGGAACACCTTGTATTTGGGGGATTACAGTGACAAGAACCAGTTGTTGTCAAGCTTCACAATGGCGTCCATCAGTAGCAAGAAGACATCTGAGTGACCTTCCTTGGCAGCCGCCCACAAGGCCCCGCTGTTGACAGAGTTAGCACGGGCAAAGTACTCGGGGCCAGCCACCGCTGGATCCATCAGCAGCTTGCAGACATCTGCGTGACCTGCCTTAGCAGCCGCACGCAAGGCCCAACTGTTGTCGGAGTTCGCACGGGCCCTGTACTCAGTCCAATCATCAAGTCCAGCCACCTCTCGGGATCCATCATCAGCAGCGTAAGGACCTCTTCCGGATTCCGGATCCATCAGCAGCTTGCATACCCTTTGCGTGACCACATGCCGTGGCAATTCCTCGCCCACAAAGCCTTGCATAGTTGGTCGAGTTTGTTGTTTGTGCCACGGGGCCCGAACTCAATCCACTCAGCCACCGCTCCCTCCCCCCCATCCCCTCCCCTCCGCCACCGTCCTTCTCGATCCTTCCTCCGGACCTCCGGATCCACCATCATAACAATTCCGGATCCATCATCAGCTGCAGACATCTGCGTGCCCTTCTCTTCTTTTGTGAGAAAGCTGATTCTCTCGCCAATAGCTCTCCTTACTTCACCAGCTTAGCTTTCCCAATGCCCAGCTGTCTCTAGAGTTCCCTCGGGGCCCTGAACGGCAAGTTGTCACAGTCCAAACCAGCATTGGGCTGGGATTCAGGATGAGAAGCACATTCAGGCCAATTGGGACCAGCGCAGCTATCTTGCAGTATTAGTGAACCTGCCTTATTGCAGGCAGAGCCGCCACCAATACTGCCCCAACTGTTGTAGAGTTCGCCCGGCGCCCCTGGGGGGAGGGGCACAGCCCTGAACTCAATTCCATTCCAAACCCCGGCACCTTGGATCACATCCGCCGTTTGCAGACATCGTTAGTGGCCTGCCTTGAGATCCGCCCCAAACAGCCCTGCTCTCGTCAGAAGTCGCCCTGGCCTTGACTCGGGTCCCTCCACCTCTGGATCCATTGGAGCAGCTGCAGAACATCTGGGCGTCCCTTCTTGTGACAGCTTCCCAGCAATGCCCAGCTGTCTCTAGAGTTCGCACCGGGCCCAGTACGGGGAGCCCTGACTCAAAAGTCCATCCAACCGCTGGAATTCAAATTAGCATCTTGCAATATATCTAACGTGACCGTTGCCTTCTTGGCTAGCCGCCACCAATGCCCCAATCCCTAACTGTTTGTAGGAGTTCGCACGGGCCCTGAACTCAATTCCAGCAACAACTGGATCCATGAGCATCTTGCATACATCTGAGTGACCTTCCTTGGCAGCCACCCACAATGCCCGGCTGTAGCTAGAGTTCGCCCTGGCCCTGAACTCAACTCCAGCCACCGCTGGATCCATGAGCAACTTGCAGACATCTGCGTGACCTGCCTTTGCGGCCGAATAGAGCATCTGGCTGTCATTTTGGTTCGCCCTCACTTGTAGAGACCCTTTACCTTGGACAATATGATCAGACACCAAGCATGCCGCTAGAAGGTCGGCGCGTCCCCATTTCGCCATCATCTCTCCAACACGCTGTTGTGGCTGGATCAGCCGGGCAATGGTCAATCCTGGAAATCCGTTGCGCAGGGTTTTACAAACTAATACAAGCTTGGGGTTTGAAGAGAATATGGCAACGCGATCAATAATGTCATGGGGAAACGTTAGGAGTGGACACGATGCTCGCGTGTGCGAATGCATTTATATGAAAGCGCACAGGATGCTTTATAATGTGTTGTGATAAACCATATACAGTTGTTCTCAAATAAAGTGGGACACTTTATAATCATCCAGACTGCAGATCGTTGCTTTTGGGCAACTTTGGGGGGTGCAGAAGGTTGAAGAGGTTCTCGAAGATATTCCGAGTAGCCTCTTTGGTAAACCGTTCAACCGTCTGTGTCCCCATATCAGTATCAATGGGTGGGGGTGGGGTTGTCGAGGAACTTCTCGGCGCGTCTCGGCGAAACGCGAGAGGACGCTCTCTCCCAAAGACTTGGTGAAGTGTAAGCATCAGGATGTTTCTGGAAGCATTCACATCGCGGTCCCAAGTCTTCCCGCAGTGAAGCATACCACCGCTCTGTTGGCGTGGCGCTCCGCTTTGACTGCTTTTGGACACGTTGTATATATTACAAACCTTCCTGAGACTCCTCAAAAAATATTTGTAGTGAACCACGGACCTGTACCTGGTTTCAAGGGATATCATTCAAATTATACTGAGTGTCCCAAAATTATTTGAGAACAACTGTATACTTGGTTGCACTTGCCTGGCGAGCCTCCGTAGCGACTTGAGTTACAGGCGGTTTCAATGTTCAACAGTTGGTGTCCTGCCTCCCGGTGGATTTTTTGAATTTTCAACTCAGAATATAAATTCCGCTCCAGATCTTATTACAATTTTAAAGTACATCACGGACACCTAAAAAGTTGGATGACGAAGGAATTTTTTTTTGGGCGGACAGTCGGCGACGCAATTTGTGGGACGCCCTACTGTTGCGACCCATTGCATTGTACTCACCTACGAGTGTAATGAATTCTTTCAAGAGTCGGTGTCGGCACACAACATAACTCGGGTTTGTATTCACGTGTCTCCATGTTTCCTGAATAGTCGCTGCAGCTCTGCGTCTTCGCACTAAACGGCACGCGTCTTGGACGGATACCAACATGTTGCGGTTTCTACTCAATAAATGCCAGTCCCATGGTTTGTCCGGATTACTGGAGACAATGTCCCAGGTGGCTACTCCGGGATTCGCACTCAATCCACGCCAATCCCATGGTTTGTCCAGGTTACTCGAGACAATGTCCCACGAGGCTACACTGGGGTTTATGCTCAATCCCCACCAGTCCCATGGTTTGTCCGGGTTACTCGACACGATGTCCCAGGTGGCTACACTGGTGTTTGTGCTCAATCCACACCAATTCCATGTTTTGTCCAGGTTACTCGACACGATGTCCCATGTGGCTACACTGGGGTTTGTGCTCAACAAATACCAACCCCATGGTTTGTCCAGGCTACTCGACACGATGTCCCATGTGGCTACACTGGGGTTTGTGCTCAACCAATACCAATCCCATGGTTTGTCCAGGTTACTCGACACGATGTCCCACGAAATACTCGCGTTACACTCGACGGAATACTAAAATGAAACCGCCTCCTGGAGTGTACGGTACACCTTATGGTGTAACCTTATGGTGTAGCGACCCACGGGGCAGTGGAACACCATCATGTTTTTTTGTAGCCCATCAACAATCACGCATCCCTGCAAAATGGAAGCGGTCTCCCTTGACCCAACAGTTCCATGCAGTGCAGCCTTGCGATTGTGAGAGCAGAGGAGCGGTCCCGGTCCGAGTAAGTGCTGGTTTCTGGAGAGAATCGCAGTCCTCGTACCTCAGGGTACCGCTTGATCGAGTTGTTGTCGACAAGAGAGGGGGCTAAGCCACCCCTCCTGTGTTTTTCTTGGATTTGTTTACGTGTGCAGTACACCCTCACCGCCAACTGGTCGCGATAAGAGACATTTGGAGTCTCCTTCAATGGGGTGTGACCCAACAACTCGTAACCTAGACGAATCTGCCCTTCCGTGGTTATTTGGACACTTGGAATTTTGTAAACACATTCCTTCTTGGCACCGGTTTCCCAAGACATGAGAGTCGTCTTGAACTCATCTGTCACATGAACCTCCTCTTTGAAGAGGCGCTTGCAGGAAGCGAACATAGATCCCGTAGGCACAGCTACCTCTCCTGGTCCGGTAGCCTTCAAAGTCGTGATTGCAGAACCATATGCTACGCGAACCCTCAGGTCAGGATGATCCAACTTCATGTTGCGCTTGATCCCTGCCCAAAATGAGTCCATAGCCTTGCGCTTGCCAATGTACCTCTGAAAGTTGTCTCGGGATTCTCTGCGAAGGAGTGCCATCCTCCACCACTCGTCGGAAAACGTATCGTAATTTTTCAAGTAAGCCGAGATATCATCTGTCCTGGATGTACTCAACGCTGCTCCATTTTCACGAAGAGACTCCCATCTAGGAATCATGTCTGAGAAACGTTTTTCTTGCTGTTTTTTCTTTTTCTTGATACCAGACTTGTGGTAAAAAGCTCCGCGTGTAAGCTTCCATGTCTTGCTTTTGTCGTCTGCCAGATACGTGACTGTAGCGATGTTGCTCCTACCAGGATCCACACCCAGAACGACGATACCCATATCGGGCAATGTCGTTTTGAGTTTATGGTCATACTGTTCTGAGACGCTCATACCTTCATCGTCACGAGACCTCTTACTTGTCTTCTTCAGATCGGATACACGAACCTGTACTGTCTTGCTGTACTGCATGCTCAATGAGACTCCGTCAGTACAGATGCTACAATCGAACACCCACCCCGTCTTGACAGGTGGTTTCTTGAAGAAGGAACCTGCGACTGTTTTTCGGGCGTTCACGAGCGTGTCATACCTACCCTTTGCATGTCTGTACTCGTCAGTATCCTTGATATCATTAACGTCAGCATCGTACTTCTGTTGGGCCAACTTGCATGCCTCCCATTCACCAGGACCACATGATTTTTTCTTCTTAAATGGAGGCTTCAGAGGCAACATGAAGCGGTCGGGATCCTTTACATCTTTCCACTTTGAAAGCTCGACGATGTTTGGGTCTTTGGGGAACACGTGCCTGAATAGGTTCACGAGGGTCTTCATGTCAAGGCGGACATGCGCCCGTTGGACATTAAAGATGGGCATCAACCGGATACGACGTGCACCAATAGCCTCCAACCGTGTCTGCATCCAATAATTGAACCGGACCATGGTCGGGAAGTCCATGTCTTTGCCATAGTCATCATAAAGTCGACTTCCATCTGGAACTTTCAGCCTGACTCGAACTTCACGGACATACTCCTGAACAGACTCTGGCCAAGATTCCATCTCCTGTATTTCTTGTTGGATAACCCTCATCACGTCGTACACACGGATGGTCTTCGGAGCTTTCAGTGCATTCAAAGTAGCCTTAGTGAGGCGTGTCAGACGAGGTACCAAAGGAACCCATGCGTTGTTCGACACGACAGTGCTCAATGTGTGACCGGCATAGTTCAAAACCTGGTCGAAATAGATAGGGTAGGAGTTGATGTAGTCAGGGTCATCGCTACCAAGCACCTTTCCGATTACGTCTTTCACGGCTTCGTATGATATTCTACTCTCTTCATCTGGGAAGACACCGTCAACTCCGATCCTTAGCCAATCCTTCCAGTAGGTATCCTTCATATCGTACATATTAGGAATCGGCAGGTCGCCCTCCATGAGCCTCGTGACATGGAAAGTCAGCACCAGACTGGAACGCCGCAACATGCGGCTCACTACATTGACGAGTTGATCCACATGTTCCCTAAACTTACCGAATTCTTCATCGTCAAGACTCATTGCCTTCTTCAGGGCGCATTTCACGACACACATCTTTTCCACCGTCTTGTATTCTGGAGGGGGTTTGGCGATGAGACCATTGTCTTCGCATAAACGGACAATATCGTCCTTCTTGTCCTTTGATGAGTATGCTACTTCGGCCAATTTTAGTAGCTCCTTCAATTTCGCGACTGTCGGAGGTTTCGTTGCCATCTTACATAATTTATACATCACAGAACTCTTTATACCAACATCACATACGTGTTCCATACGTGGTCAAAACAACCCATAATAATTTTATCAGTGAGGTTGCTGAATGCTAAGGAAATCATATCAGACACGTGCGTCTTTGTATCGTTTGGTATATAGTTCAATCGACGAAAGTCCTTCTTCACCTTAGCGAAGCACAGCTCAATAGCATTGAATTCTGGACTGTAAGGAGGAGTGTAACAAATATTTACGGGGCTTCTGAGGACCAATTTCTTATGGATACTGGCGTTGTCCATTATTACTACTGAATTATTGCACAAACTCAATGAGTCAATAAATGCAGCGAAGTCCGTCTTCTTCACAGATCCTTTCTTCACAACGAACTCCTTCCTACCATCTGAAAAAACTGCCATCAACCCATAATGTGGCTTGAGACGCTCACTAAACCCACATTCGTCAACTGATACTAAAATTTTCCCAGCATTGATTGTTTCCTTGTACCTACTACAAAATTCATTGACAAGTGGAACTAAGTCCCCTTTGCACTGTCCACGGAGTTTGCTCCTTTTTCTTGTAAAACCAATGAGTTTTATGAAACGATACACTGTTTTAGTTGATAATCGTACATTGTGAGTACTTTTGAAAAATGCAACAACACCTCTTGCGGTTGTGCATTGAGTTGACAATAAAAACAATTTCAACAACTCTTTGTTCGTCTCAAAAAGTTTGCTTACAAATTCACGTCGTTTTCGATTTACACCAAAGCGTTTCCACCTCCACAGAGTAGAACGACTGATGTTCGTAAACACAGAAGTTTTTAACACACCCAAGTCAGCGACCATTCTTAACGCCAATTTTCTAACGGCGATGTCGTACATTTATTTCTGATATATGTTTCATTTTACTGTTCCGCCGACTGTAGAGCTCAATCCACTCCAGTTCCACGGCTTGTCCGGGTTACTCGACACGATGTCCCAAGAGGCTACACTGGCGTTTGTGCTCAATCCACACCAGTCCCATGGTTTGTCCGGGTTACTCGAGACAATGTCCCACGTGACGACACTGGGGTTTTTGCTCAACCAATACCAATCCCATGGTTTGTCCGGGTTACTCGAGACAATGTCCCACGTGACGACACTGGGGTTTAAGCACAATTTACCCCAATCCCACGGTTTGTCTGGGTTACTCGACACGACGTCCCATGTCAGGTATGGATTATCACTCAATTGACCCCAATCCCATTTGCATTCTCCGGATTTGACTCGATCCAGTATGTGACTGTTAATTTCGTCGCCGTGCATTATTGTTCTCACGGTTGTTCTCAAATACTAAAATGAAACCGCTTTATGGTGTAGCAACCCACTGGGGCAGTGGAACACCATCATGTTTTTTGTAGCCCATCAACAACACGCACCCCCTGCAAAATGGAAGCGGTCTCCCTTGACCCAACAGTTCCATGCAGTGCAGCCTTGCGATTGTGCGAGTAGAGTCCGAGTAAGTGCTGGTTTCTGGAGAGAATCGCAGTCCTCGTACCTCAGGGTACCGCTTGATCGAGTTGTTGTCGACAAGAGAGGGGGGCAATCCACCCCTCCTGTGTTTTTCTTGGATTTGTTTACGTGTGCAGTGTAGGGAATGTACTGAATTCTTTTAAGAGTCTGCGTCGGCACACAACATAACTCGGGTTTGTATTCACGTGTCTCCATGTTTCCTGAATAGTCGCTGCGGCTCTGCGTCTTCGCACTAAACGGCACGCGTCTTGGACGGATACCAACATGTTGCGGTTTCTACTCAATCTGCACCAGTCCCATGGTTTGTCCGGGTTACTCAAGACATTGTCCCATGTGACCACGCAACTATTGTTTGAGCTCAAATAAAACCAATCCCATGGTTTGTCAAGGTTACTCGAGACAATGTCCCAGGTGGCTACCCCGGGGTTTACACTCAATCCATCCCACTCCCACGGCTTGTCCGGGTTACTCGAGACAATGTCCCACGAGGCTACACTGGGGTTTGTGCTCAAATAATACCAATCCCATGGTTTGTCCGGGTTACTCGAGACAATGTCCCAGGTGGCTACCCCGGGGTTTACACTCAATCCACGCCAGTCCCATGGTTTGTCCGGGTTACTCGAGACAATGTCCCACGAGGCTACACTGGGGTTTTTGCTCAACCAATACCAATCCCATGGTTTGTCCGTGTTACTGGAGACAATGTCCCACGTGGCTACCCTGGGATTCGCACTCAATCCACGCCAGTTCCACGGCTTGTCCAGGTTACTCGAGACAATGTCCCAGGTGGCTACCAAGATGTTTGTGCTCAACCAATACCAATCCCATGGTTTGTCCGGGTTACTCGAGACAATGTCCCATGTGTCTACCCCGGGGTTTACACTCAATCCACACCAGTTCCACGGCTTGTCCGGGTTACTCGACACGATGTCCCAAGAGTCTACACTCGAGTTTAAGCTCAATCCACACCAGTCCCATGGTTTGTCCAGGTTACTCGAGACAATGTCACACGAGGCTACACTGGGGTTTGTGCTCAACCAATACCAATCCCATGGTTTGTCCGGGTTACTGGAGACAATATCCCACGTAGCTACCCTAGGATTCGCACTCAATAAATGCCAGTCCCATTGGTTGTCCGGGTTACTCGACACAACGTCCCACGTGACTACATTGGGGTTTAAGCACAATTTACGCCAATCCCACGGTTTGTCTGGGTTACTCGACACGACGTCCCATGTCAGGTATGGATTATCACTCAAGTGACCCCAATCCCATTTGCATTCTCCGGATTTGACTCGATCCAGTATGTGACTCTTAATTTCTGCGTCGAGCATTATTGTGTGCAATTAAATAAAGTGGGACCATTCGTTTACACTCAAAGAAAGTGCCGCCGTGATGCGAGATGTCGCCATGTGACTCGACACGATTCGACACAGATGCCGCCGTGATGCGAGATGTCGACACGTGACTCGACACGATTCGACACAGATGCCGCCGTGATGCGAGATGTCGACACGTGACTCGACACAGATGCCGCCGTCCTTTATGTGAGTGGTCGCCGTTCCCTCTAAAAAGTTTCTAAAAGAAATTGAAACGTAATACCGACAACTGATAATTAATATCTCTCCTCTCCCCCCTCGTTCCTTCAACTTTCCCGTCACCATGTCTACAACTATGTCTGCCGAGATCGCTGCATTCATCGATACCACCCGTATCTTTGACATTCTCCTGAAGACTGACCGAAAGAGGATATCCCAGAGAGCCACCGTCGCTCAATTGAAGGACACCTGTAACGCGATCATTTCCTTGATCTGCGTTCCTGCGTGCCTCGCCGACTCTGTCGGCGCAATGAAGAGGGCACACGCGAGGTTTCTCGTCTTATCCTTTAAATGGGAGAAGGCGCCTCTGCAGGCCGTACTTTACCATGTGATCTCTGATGTGGTCGATGCTGTTGATGGTGTTGATCCTGCTGCTGATGCTTTTGCTGTTGTTCCTAGAACTTCTGAAGAACTTGTTCATGATGCTTTTGCTTCTGTATTTGGTTTGACTGATGCTTTTGCTTTTGTGCCAAGGTATTGATCTTCTCTATAAGATCGACAACCTGGGCCTTGAGATTCGCTCAATTGACCTCGGCTGCCAGCAGTAGATTCTGCCCCCTTAAATTCAGTGACAAGTGGAACTAAGTCCCCTTTACGGAGTTTTATTTTTCTTGTAAAACCAATTAGTTTTACGACCGTCATTCAAGTAATCATCGTTCCAATGTAAAACACTTCAAACGTCATCATCCCACAGGGTGATACAAGGGAATTATGTTATCTACCGGTACAGGTCTCGTCGTCTTCGCCCCCGAACTCTTCCGCATTTCGTGGAAAAAGTGAATAACGTGTTATCTTTCGGACCACACTTTGACAACCGGCCGGTTCTTGAACGTTCCTGTATTCTGCATGTAATTCTCAAAGGTCAGCTTGAATGGCATAGGATGATTCAAAAAAATGTCCCCAAACACCGAATACTCACATTTCGAATACACACCGGTTGTCGACGACTTGTCGTTTATGATCATTAGCATTAAGGGGATGACTCTCTCTAGGCCACTGCGCATGCTTCTAGTATTGACAGTCGCGGCGAGTTTGGTGATGCCCGAAAACCGTGTCTCTATACTATCGAGTGCGTCTAGCGTGACGTACATAGCGGTGCCGAAGCACCCCAACCATTCCCCCCCATTATTGTACACACGCATGATCTCCTTTTGCGTTTCCGAAGATAGAGCGCCCATCGTCTGCATAGTGGCCTCCTCGTGTCTGAAGTTGCTCGAAAAGTGCCACAGGAACCTGAAGCCGGGGGTGTGTAGGGCAATAGACTCAGGTATAGGTTGGTTCAGGAACATAGCGTCGTGAATGACCAGCGCCGTCTCGAACAAGCGCTTAGTGAACATGTAGTACAACGGAATGATCTCACCAGCCCCCGCCTGCAAGTCCGATTCAATCACGGTAAGATGAGGTATCGTCCCTTCGATGGGTATGCATGCTGCGCGCATGTCCGGGTCCGAGTGGTCGTCTACGATGACCACCGGCATGGTCGTGTGCACCGCTCGGATGCGTTGCACGCACGTGTGCCAATACCACATGTGCACCGGTTTTTTCATGCATCGCAGAATCACGATGCCATCCACACTTCTATGAATCATCATTTACAGTAATACCGGTACATCTTTTTAAGCATTTTGGATCATATAATACGTCACAGACCGCTTTATACATAAGTGTTCCAAACGTGTTCAAAACAACCCATAATAATTTTATCAGTGAGGTTGCCGAATGCTAAGGAAATCATATCAGACACGTGCGTCTTTGTTTCATTGGACTCTCAAGAATTTTAACGCCAATTTTCTAACGGCGATGTCGTACATTTATTTCCATCTTATTTTACTGTTCTGCCGTTTGTAGAATGCGTCGCTCTGTTCATCATTGCGACGAGATATGGTGCGTCCAATTTTGACTTTTCTACCAATATTTTTTCCGTAGCATCCAATTCGTTGTACATCGCTTCCCACGCCTCCTGGTTGGTGTTCGAGAACGCGGGCGGTCCTTCGTCGTTCGACCGCGGATGCATGAGGGCTGTGACGGAGTGGGCGAAGTACTCGGCGTGAAGGCTCTTCGCGAAGTCCTGCAGCGCACCGAACGCGGTGGCGGATGATGCATTGCGTGTCTTCAGGGATGAAATACCCGCCTGGGACGCGATGTAGGTGGTGTACGCCTTGGGTAATGGGGCGTGCGCTCCCTGCTTGCGTACGGCGTCGAGCGCGGCGTTCCAGTGGGGCGAGAGGGTGGCGGCGTGCGTGGCGAAGAAGGCTTGGGTGTCTGGGTCAGAGTCGGCGTTATCATGCCATATTTTTTCGACCTGCGAGACGGCGGCTGCGCCCAAGAGCACGACGAGGTGAAGCACATGATCGATTTGGTGCGTGGGCATGTTGTCGATCGCGCGGAACTCGATGCCGACGAGTTCCTTCCCCCACCGCCTCGCGTCAATAGGCGCGTTCCGCGACACCTTGACCTTCGGCGTCCCCTCTCCATGCACGAACCGGAGTTCCAGTGTGTCGCGGACGCGGAGCCAGAGGGGCACCCAACCCTTCTTCAGGGACATGTCTAAAGAGTCGCAGAGCCTGCTGCGGATGTCGGCCCCCGTCCCTGCCTCTGGACTCCTATGTAATGGTATATTCCACGTGTAATTAGGGTAATAATACCCGTTCCGCATATGTGAGCCAATGCATGCTGTGAACGGGACCTTTTTGCCATCGATCCACACGAATAGCTTGGACATGTCGTCGCGCTGCATGCGTGCCCCGCGTCTTGCCAGCATGTCCGACTCGTTTTCGAACCACATGACCTGGAACCCGGTAATCGAATCGACGTCCGGCCCTCGTGCGATGTACTTCACGGCTGTGGTGCCATATCCGGCAAAGTTACTGGTGTCCGCTCGCATACTGGCGCGGTTGTGCGTGTTCTTGTCGTCGCCAAGGGCGCGGGGGTCGCCCGAGAAAAGACTCATGAGTAATGGCTCAACCGTCTGCAGCAGATGGCCCAGGTACGCGTGCTGCAGTTGCAGCAGCTTGTACTCGCGCAAGGTCATGTCTACATTGCGATCGTGCGGGAGCGTCACCCAGACGTGGAAGCTGCCCTCGTATAAGGCGTCTCCCTGTGGGGTGATTCTGCCGCTCCACGGAAATATCTGCGCGCCGGTGATTCCCTCCTCGTTCGCGCGTGCCAGGACCGCTGCTTCGGCGTCGTGCAGCTGTCTCGCCACGCCGGAAACGGTCGCGTTTTTGTGCTTTGTGCTGCGAGTCTCCAGGAATGGGCCGTCCACGTCGTAAGTTTTGTTTATTTTTGATTGTTGTTGTTCTTGTTTTTGTTGTTGGGATTTCTTCGATACCTTGACTGCGCGGAGCGCGCACAGGCTGCGCAGTGTGTCCTCATCGGACAGCGGTGTGCTAGGTCGCTTTTCGTTAGGGATCACCGTGATCGAATATATGTCGTCATAGCAGCAGGTGACAAACAGTGTGTCCCCACTGTAAATGCTCGTCTGTACGGTATCCTTGCCTTGCTTGCGCATGAAGGTTTTAATCGACAATGACCTGGACGCGTTAGACTTTGCTTTTTCGGAGTCCAAGAAAAGCCCGTCCAGTCCTGCGATGTGCTGCAGGTGCTCGCGGATCGCCTTTGTGTCCAGGTCGACGCCTGCGGGTGCGCGCACGGCAGACACGCTCTCATCGTTTTTTATCGAAGAGTAATACGACCCGCCGTACTCGGGGAGGACCTTTGACGGAAGGAGCGTTTGCGCACGCGGGCTAGAAGATAGAGAGACGTTGAACTCGTGCTCAACACCGAGTCCCCACTGCATTATATGTTATACACTCGGAAAAGGGAATTATTTTACGTAATAATCCTGTCAGCTTGTAATTTATTTGGCCTCTCAAGAATTCCGGGGAGGATTGGGTACATTGTGGATGTTAATGTCTGCATTTACAGTCGACGGAATACTAAAATGAAACCGCCTCGTAGAAACTACTTTCGAGAGTGCAAGTACCATTTTACTGTTCCGCCTACTGTATCGATCTCTTTGATGTGCTGTCCAAGTGCGTCAAAGCAGTTACACTCAGACCGGTCAATAATGTTACAGTATATTGAATCAATTCCAATTCTCTATGTACAACTTGGACAGACGGTCGATTGTTGTACACATGTACACATTGCTGCAAATGTTGAGGAGAGTGCCAGCGGTGATATGTCGTCCACGTCGGTGTTCGAAATGTCCAAGTGAATCAACGAAGTGAGTCCGGAAAGCGGTGATATGTTGCTTAACAAGTTGATGTGCGCCATGTTCAGATGAACCAATGAAATGAGTGTTCCGCCAACTCTATCGATCTCTTTGATGTGCTCTGCAAGTGCGTCAAAGCAGTGAGGCCGGAAAGCGGTGATAGGTTGTCCACGTATGTGGACGATATGTTTAGGTGCGTCAACGAAGTGAGGCGGGACAGCGGTGATATGTCTTCCACGGAGGTGTACGATATGTCCAGGTTCGTCAACGAAGTGAGGCGGGACAGCGGTGATATGTCTTCGAGCTTACAGTTGTTCTCAAATAAAGTGGGACACTTTATAATCATCCAGACTGCAGATCGTTGCTTTTGGGCAACGTTGGGGGGTGCAGAAGGTTGAAGAGGTTCTCGAAGATATTCCGAGTAGCCTCTTTGGTAAACCGTTCAACCGTCTGTGTCCCCATATCAGTATCAGGGGGTGGGGTTGTCGAGGAACTTCTCGGCGCGTCTCGGCGAAACGCGAGAGGACGCTCTCTCCCAAAGACTTGGTGAAGTGTAAGCATCAGGATGTTTCTGGAAGCGTTCACATCGCGGTCCCAAGTCTTCCCGCAGTGAAGCATACCACCGCTCTGTTGGCGTGGCGCTCCGCTTTGACTGCTTTTGCAGTGGAGAATCTTATGAATCCGCTTGCGTCCTTCTGTACATTCCCAACCTGTACCGTCTTGCTTCTTACGATGAGTGAGTGCCACCATGTTGCAAAGGTGGTTCTCACAGCAGCTGCATCGTTGAGATGTTCTGAACTCATCGATGTCCTCCATGATGACGTTTTCTCGGCTACGAAGCTCGAAACGAATAGCTTGGAGAGGGCCACAAGTCCGCCTAGAGATTGGCGTCGCCCCCAGACCTTTCCAATCACCAAACCCGACGAGTACCTTAGCGCTCTTCTTTCTCGGAGCTACGAAGTCAGCAATCTCAACAATAAGTTTCTGTTTCTTGCAGTACCTTCGAAAGCGGAGGTTTCGGTACCCCCTGGAAGCACGATGGGCAAGAAGGATTGGGGCGGCACCCATGTAGAATCTGGCGTACGCACCAATCTGTTCAGAACTCGAAGAGTCTCTATCCGGAATGATACCACCGACGATATCAGCCGTCTCGAGGTTCCAAACGTCAGTTTGACGCTGAGACTTGAAGATCAGACCCTTGCGATAATATTTCGCCGAGCTGTACGATCTGGTACCTCCGTTGAGTCCTGTTACAGTCACGATATCAGTAACACCCGGGTCTACCGCAGACACGACCACATTGTCAAGGAAGGATACAATGCCACCCTCGTCTGTTGTCACGTACTCATGCGCCCGCGTAGAGAACGCGTCTGCAGGCATCGAACATGTCAGACACGTAGGCTTATTCATCAAGATGCTGACTGCAAAGCCGTCTGTCACAATGCGGTAACCGAACTTCCGAGAAACTGTCTCCACTTTCTTGAGGTTTGCGAAGCGCTCCCATATTCCTTGATGGTTTTTGGAAGCAACGTCTGCCTTGCATGAATCAAAGTGGCACTCGTTGACCATATAGAAAAAGGCCATTTTCGAAATCGGAATGTGCGACAGAGTGAATCCAGATTTGTAAGGCAACAACGAGAATGTGCGATGTTTTTCGTTTTTAGTTTTTCGTTTTTCTTCGATGGTCTCCGACAATATCTTGTGGTACAGAGGCAGGGTCATGTGAGCCCGAGACCTATACCTGCATGGGCGACCTAGACGGCGGATCATGTCGAGTCACACATCTCGCATTACATCACGGCGGCACCTGTCGATTCGAGTCGACTTTCAAACAACCTCTGGCGAGTCCAGTTTTTACGCACCAACTGCCAACTGTGAATTTGCTTGTCACTCAGTTCAGTGTGGTGATGAGAGCACCTTTAGACCCTTCGTGATCCATGATGAATTCATGTGGGCGTTTAAAGAGATTTCATTTTTTTGTTTACTACTACAAATTGCAGAATGTCCGGTTTTGTGACCGAAGCGCAATTGAATGCTGCTATTACTCAGCTGCGCATTGAATTTTCAAACGGACGTTTGGAGATTATGGAGATGAATATGAACTTGCAGCGACAACTCAATGAAGTCAAGAACGCACTCCGTGCACTTGCTGACAGGCGAGTCCAGTTTTTACGCACCAACTGCCATTCTAGTTACAGTTGTTCTCAAATAAAGTGGGACACTTTATAATCATCCAGACTGCAGATCGTTGCTTTTGGGCAACGTTGGGGGGTGCAGAAGGTTGAAGAGGTTCTCGAAGATATTCCGAGTAGCCTCTTTGGTAAACCGTTCAACCGTCTGTGTCCCCATATCAGTATCAGGGGGTGGGGTTGTCGAGGAACTTCTCGGCGCGTCTCGGCGAAACGCGAGAGGACGCTCTCTCCCAAAGACTTGGTGAAGTGTAAGCATCAGGATGTTTCTGGAAGCGTTCACATCGCGGTCCCAAGTCTTCCCGCAGTGAAGCATACCACCGCTCTGTTGGCGTGGCGCTCCGCTTTGACTGCTTTTGCAGTGGAGAATCTTATGAATCCGCTTGCGTCCTTCTGTACATTCCCAACCTGTACCGTCTTGCTTCTTACGATGAGTGAGTGCCACCATGTTGCAAAGGTGGTTCTCACAGCAGCTGCATCGTTGAGATGTTCTGAACTCATCGATGTCCTCCATGATGACGTTTTCTCGGCTACGAAGCTCGAAACGAATAGCTTGGATTTACACCAAAGCGTTTCCAACTCCACAGAGTAGAACGACTGATGTTCGTAAACACAGAAGTTTTTAACACACCCAAGTCAGCGACCATTCTTAACGCCAATTTTCTAACGGCGATGTCGTACATTTATTTCCATCTGATATATGTTTCATTTTACTGTTCCGCCGACTGTAGGTTGAAGAGGTTCTCGAAGATATTCAGAGTAGCCTCCTTGTTGAATATTTTATGCCGTTTACTGTAGGTTTCTGCAACTGAATCCCTCTTCCCGCTCCACGGGACATTCGAGACTACTTTACCGTTTTTCCGTCAATTTCAGATCAATCAACGAAGTGAGCCCGGAAAGCGGTGATATGTCGTCCACGTCGGTGTTCGAAATGTCCAGGTGCACCAATGAAGTGAGTCCTGCCAGTGATGATATGTCGTCCACGTCGGTACCCTCCATGTTCAGGTGAACCAATGAAGTGAGGCCTGCCAGTGGTGATATGTCGGTCATGTGGAGGTGCGAAATGTCTAGGTGAACCAACGAAGTGAGGCCGGAAAGCGGTGATATGTCGGTCATGTGGAGGTGCGAAATGTCTAGGTGAATCAACGAAGTGAGGCCGGACAGCGGTGATAAGTCTTCGATCCTGTCTTCGATGTTCGGAATGTAGAGGTGAAGCAACGAAGTGAGTCCTGACAGCGGTGATATGTTGTCCACACGTGTGTACGACATGTTCAAGTGCGTCAACAAAGTGAGGCCGGACAGAGGTGATATGGTGTCCACAAGCGTGTTATCCATATCCAAGTGAATCAACGAAGTGATGCCGGACAGCGGTGATAGGTCGGCAACGTAGATGTGCGCCATGTTCAGGTGCGTCAACGAAGTGAGGTCGGATAGTGGTGATATGTCTTCCACTTCGTTGAACGACATATCCAGGTGAAGCAACGAAGTGAGGCCGGACAGAGGTGATAGGTCTTCGCCCGCTGAGGTGTACGACATATCCAAATGAACCAACGAGGTGAGGCCGGAAAGCGGTGATATGTATTCCACACGTGTGTAAGGGATGTTAAGGCGAATCAACGAAGTGAGGCCGGACAGTGGTGATATGTCGAACACGTAGGTGTGCTCCATGTTCATGTGCGTCAACGAAGTGAGTCCGGACAGAGGTGATATGTCTTCCACTTCGTTGTACGACATGTACAGGTTAAGCAACGAAGTGAGGCCGGACAGAGGTGATAGGTCTTCGCCCGCTGAGGTGTACGACATATCCAGATAAACCAACGAAGTGAGTCCGGACAGCGGTGATATGTCAAACACGTCTGTGTGCGAAATGTCTAGGTGAACCAACGCAGTGAGGCCGGACAACGGCGATAGGTCTACGCCCGCTGAGGTGTACGACATATCCAGATAAACCAACGAAGTGAGTCCGGACAGCGGTGATATGTCAAACACGTCTGTGTGCGAAATGTCTAGGTGAACCAACGCAGTGAGGCCGGACAACGGTGATAGGTCTTCGCCCTCTGAGGTGTACGACATTTTTTTGTAGGGTACGACGTCTTTCCCAAGATTGATACCTATTTTCAACTCTTCGAGCCTGCAAATGCGTGAGACATAGTCCAAACTTGTATAATGTCTCAGGTGGATCCTTGTGACACACCGGGGTGCGACGCATCTCCACTGTTTGCTAACGAGAGCCACTTGTTGGAGGTGGCATTCGTTCGAAATCGCATTGGATAGAATGATCTCCAATACATCTTCATTGATTTCGTCAAAGGAACTCATTCGTTTGTGTTACTGAAGAATTAATGGTTGTTTACACATCATTCGATGACGAGTGGACGAGAAGTCGCCGTGACCCTTTAAATTATTAAAGAATCGACAGACATTATAGTGTACGAGTGGATGGTCCTACAAAATGGCCCGTCCAGCAAAGAAACCTCCTTTCATGACGCATTGCACATCAACAAAGACCCCGTGTTCTTTTGGGCCACGGTACCGGGGAAGAGTCGATCGCTTAAGTGCGGCTGGTCCTTCAATGGACACTCTCGAAAGTACCGACAAAAGAACGATACGGAGTCTGCAGGATGGAGAGCCGTGTTCTAAAAAAGAACCACGATATTCTCGTTAACATCCTGCAATTTGTTGATTCAAAATCGTATTGGTGTTCCACTGCCCCGTGGGTATCTACACCATTTGGTTACACCGTAAGGTGTGCCGTACACTCCAGAAAACGGTTTCATTTTAGTATTCCGTCAAATGTAATGTAAGGAGTTTCACGCCATCTTTCGTGCCACCGCATCCTCCTTTCGTGTAGACGCATAACGAAGTGAGGTGTGACAGCGGTGATATGTCGTCCACAAGTGTGTTCGAAATGTCGAGGTGAAGCAACGCAGTGAGTCCGGACAGTGGTGATATGTCTTCCACACGTGTGGACGACGACATGTTCAGATGAACCAACGAAGCGAGGCCGGACAGAGGTGATAGGTCGGTCACGTAGGTGTACGATATGTCCAGGTGAACCAACGAAGTGAGTCCGGACAGCTGTGATATGCCGTCCACCATGTTTGTGTACTCCATGTTCAGGTGAATCAATGAAGTGAGGCCGGACAGAGGTGATATGCATCCCACGTCGTTGTACGATATGTTCAGGTGAACCAACGAAGTGAGGCAGGACAGTGGTGATATGTCGGCCACACGTGTGGACGATATGTTCAGGTGAACCAATGAAGTGAGTCCGGACAGCGGTGATATATCGTCCACCATGTGGACGTAATCCATGTTCAGGTGAATCAATGAAGTGAGGCCGGACAGAGGTGATACGTTGCCCACGTCGTTGTACGATATATCCAGGTGAACCAACGAAGTGAGTCCGGACAGTAGTGATATGTCGTCCACACGTGTGGACGACATGTTCAGGTGAACCAATGAAGTGAGACCGGACAGCTGTGATATGTCTTTTACCATGTGGGTGTACTCCATGTTCAGGTGAATCAATGAAGTGAGGCCGGACAGCGGTGATAGGTCGTCCACACGTGTGGACGATATGTTCAGGTGAACCAATGAAGTGAGGCCTGACAGCGGTGATACGTCGCCCACGCGTGTGTACGCCATGTCGAGGTGAAGCAACGCAGTGAGTCCGGACAGTGGTGATATGTCGTACACACGTGGGGACGACGACATGTTCAGGTGCACCAACGAAGCGAGGCCGGACAGGGGTGATAGGTCGGTCACGTAGGTGTAAGATAAGTCCAGGTGAACCAACGAAGTGAGTCCGGACAGAGGTGATATGTCGAGCACGTCTTCCGACCTTTTTTCATAGGATTCGTCTTTCCCCCGATTGATACAGATTTTCAACTCTTGGAGCCTGCAAATGCGTGAGACGTTGTCCAAACTGTTATAATGTCTTATTTGAATCCTTGTGACACACCGTAGTGCGACGCTTCTCCACTGTTTGCTTACGAGAGCCACTTGTTTGAGGTGGCATTCGTTCGAAATCGCATTGGATAGAATGATCTCCAATACATCTTCATTGATTTCGTCAAAGGAACTCATGGAAAATTAAATTGATTCGTTTCTGTCACTGAAGAATGAATGGTTGTTTACACTTCATTCGATGACGAGTGGACGAGAAGTCGCCGTGACCCTTGAACCCAATTTGTTTAAGAACGTGCGTGCATGAATCAGACTCCCTCACACGCTCGACGAGCTTGCACTTGAGCTTCGGTCCAGTACCTGGTTCAGCAGACGACGTTTCTCACATGTTCAAATGTCCCTAGCTGTATGCGATGGATGAGGTGGGATTATTTCATTTTACTGTTCCGCCGACTGTAGTGATATTTCACCAGCGCCGTAAAGCTTCCACTTATTTTACAGCGTAAACATATATTATTCTTTACATAGATCGCCATGATTACCAGATTTGAGTATGATGATTCGTACGAATTCTTTGGTGTGCACAACAAATGTTCAAGGGACGGTTTTGAATTCCACGAAGTGTGGGTGCCCGGATTGTCATCAGTTATTGGTGGTGGGGAGACATTGGATGAAGCGATTGCAGCAGCTGCAGTGATGCTGACGATCATTCTTACAGGGATGCAATCCAATGGAGAGGTCATACCAGGACCGATGAGCCAGGTATCGGTAAAACAACGTGGTTTGATGGAGGAGAAAATGCAAATGGACGGGTTCGATTCTAAGTTTTGTAACGTTGTAACAGTCAGGTCTGTGCCACCGGGTTGTGTGCCACAGTTGTCAGAGAAGGAACTGGTAAACCTTGAGGATGAGGCCAGGGAAATCTGGGCCACACTGTCGACTGACCGATAGGAGTGTGATACTGGTGCTTTGGTGCTTTTAGGTCATTTTAAGATGTTGTACTACAGTCGGCGGAACAGTAAAATGAAACATCCCAATAAACGGTATAAGGCGTCGACAGACATTATAGTGTACGAGTGGATGGTCCTACAAAATGGCCCGTCCAGCAAAGAAACCTCCTTTCATGACGCATTGCACATCAACAAAGACCCCGTGTTCTTTTGGGCCACGGTACCGGGGAAGAGTCGATCGCTTAAGTGCGGCTGGTCCTTCAATGGACACTCTCGAAAGTACCGACAAAAGAACGATACGGAGTCTGCAGGATGGAGAGCCGTGATCTAAAAAAAAACCACGATATTCTCGTTAACATCCTGCAATTTGTTGATTCAAAATCGTATTGGTGTTCCACTGCCCCGTGGGTTGCTACACCATTTGGTTACACCGTAAGATGTGCCGTACGTCAAGAAAACGGTTTCATTTTAGTATTCCGTCGAGTGTAAATGTCAGATAAAAATGGACGTTCCTACCATCCGTCCGTTTTGACTGGTTTCGAAACATGGTCTGGAGCGGATTATGATTCCTGTGTGCTGATGTCTCAAGCTAGCGAGTCGTATAGAAGGCTCTAAATCCTGATTGGAAATTTAAAAATATCGGACGGGAGGTAGAAATATCCATTTAAAGTTGGACACATATATAAATACACGAGCATAAACCCAACATAGTTTAGGTTGCTTGTGTCAACGAATCGGGTACATGACCCTTCGTCATCATATCAACATTGTCTTTGATAACTGCATCCAATGTGACGTAATCTTCTGGGCATCTATCTTGAAAAAAACCGGATCCAAATATTTTTCTGTAATATGCATATAAAGGAAATTCTTCCAATCTTTCGAAATCAAAAGCTAGCTTCCAATTTGGTAAAACATTCACAACACTGTGAATCCATCCTGGAGCCACATGAACTACCTGTCCATGGCTTTGGGAAACAATTCGGACCAAGTTGGGGACTTGGCGATGTAATTGAAACATTTCATCCGCTGACAACAAGGGAAAGTCGGTTTTTAGTCTAATAGCTTCCTCAAACTTGTCTCTGACTACCTTCACACAATTGCCTGACTGCACAAAAGCAATAAATTTTTCGAATTCCCAAGGGGGGATAAAAAGCCAATATGCTAATGGACCAGTCACACCTGGGGTCAATGAGAAAGCAACATTAAGTCCCCGGGTAATATCCCAATGTAAACCAGTTCCATCTCCTCCTTGCGTTGACAGAAAAAACATCGTTTTCATACGTATGTTATGGTCAGGGCGGATGTTTACTGCAGCAGCGTCCATAAATAGAGCCTTCGCTATACTATCTAGCTGATGGTTGTGCAATAAATCCAATGTGGTTTGGAAGTATACACGTGCGATGAAAAACTCAGTATTTTGGACAGTCAATTTAGTGACACGAGGCATATTAATTCTTATTTTCTCGGAAAGCATGTTAAACTTCTCTTCAGAATCGAAGGAGTCGTGAATGATTCTGACCAGCTCGAATGATGTGGGTAATACCTCCCACGATGTGGACACAATAGTTGGAGCGTATCTGTGCATATCAATCGTAATTGCTGCATTAGAAACTAACTCCAACACCTTCCTAGCTACAGCAGAGATGTCCTTATCCAGAAATATAGTCATGTGAGGACCCAACACTCTCATATCCCAACATAATGGGCACACAAGATGGTTCTCATTGGCGTACGTCAGAATTTCGGTTTTAATTCTGCAATACATACAGCCTGCACTTGAATCGGAATTGGACGCCTTCACGCGAGCGTCTCGGATGTCAGTCTACAAAAAAAAGGATACATTAAATAAGATAAGACGAAGGAGAGTAACTTAATTTTGACAATACACAGGTGCTTGACATGACAGTAACATTACAATCAAGAACAACCTATAAATTTGACAAAGGCACAACCCTGTTTGAAGACACATCTCACTGCACCAGTCATCCTACAAGTAGGTCTGACAATTGCCAATGAATTCGTCAATTCATACATAAGTTTATGCCAAGGCATCATCCATTAATTGATTCAGTATGTGACCATACACAAGTGCTTTACATGACAGTAACATTACAATCAAGAACAACCTATGAATTTGACAAAGGCACAACCCTGTTTGAAGACACATCTCACTGCACCAGTCATCCTACAAGTAGGTCTGACAATTGCCAATGAATTCGTCAATTCATACATAAGTTTATGCCAAGGCATCATCCATTAATTGATTCAGTATGTGACCATACACAAGTGCTTGACATGACAGTAACATTACAATCAAGAACAACCTATGAATTTGACAAAGGCACAACCCTGTTTGAAGACACATCTCACTGCACCAGTCATCCTACAAGTAGGTCTGACAATTGCCAATGAATTCGTCAATTCATACATAAGTTTATGCCAAGGCATCATCCATTAATTGATTCAGTATGTGACCATACACAAGTGCTTGACATGACAGTAACATTACAATCAAGAGAAACCTATGAATTAAACAAGTAAAGTACGTCACAAAAGTCAAACTCACTAGGGGTTGCTTGAAGAAATCAGCTTCTGGGTTGAATGTAGCGTGCAGGATTCCTTTGGTGTTAACCTCAATGAAGGCTGCTCCCATGAGAATTGAGATGGTCATTATGCACATCAACAACTCTCCTCTTCGTGTGGACTTCAGAATGGACTTCACAGTCATCCCTGTGCAATGCGGTTCCATGGGGAATGCAGTGTGTGTCAGTTTAAAATACACACGCTCGCAAAAATTAATTGCCATCCTTACACTTCCACAATTCACTGTGTATTCCCCACACACATCTGGATGTCCATGCACAACAAGATGACCCCATGCAAACACAAACACACTCAAATACAAGGATATGCAAGCAGAATACAAATTAATATCCATGCACTTCCACACAGAACTGTGCACACACACTTCTGGCTCACTCACCAAGATTGGATGTGTCTTCTTTAAAAGCATCAGCCCCCCCACTTCCTTCAACTACCAAGGCTGATCCGAACAATGAAGGACTACGCATTGACTCGGAGGCTGCAGCCTTTAGCTTTGCAGCTTTCCTCACACCTCTTAGGGACTTATTCGAGGGTCCCTTAGTATTCTGGGCTACCTGGGTTGACTTGGGCATGTTTCCTGTGTTACGAAACAATGGAGCATAAAATCAGTCTGGGAGGGTCCCTTAGTATTCTGGGCTACCTGGGTTGACTTGGGCATGTTTCCTGTGTTACGGAACAATGCAGCAACAGCATTTGACTATCCTGTAATATAGATCCTACAAGCTCAACTCGATCTAGCATCCTATCAGTTATCGAACAGTCGCGACAGTGCAGGCAGGCAGGCATTGGCAGCAGCAGCATCAACAACTATCCTGGCAAGCTATCCGACCAGCTCGACTCGATTAGCATCTGTCAGTTATCGAACAGTCGCGACAGTGCAGGCAGGCATTGGCAGCAGCAGCATCTAACAACTATAGTAAGATATTCCGACCACTCGACTCGATCTAGCATCCTATCAGTTATCAACAGTCGCGACAGTGCAGGCAGGGGATTGCGAAGCAGCAGCAGCATAACAACTATTCTGTAAGCTAGATCCGACAGCTCGACTCGAATAGCATCCTGTCAGTTATCGAACAGTCGCGACAGTGCAGGCAAAAATTGCAGCGGCAGCATCTAACAACTATTCTGTAAGCTAATCCGACCAGCTCGACTCGATTAGATCCTGAGTTATCGAACAGTCGCGACAGTGCAGGCAGGCATTACAGCAGCAGCAGCTTAACAACTATCTGTAAGCTATATCCGACCAGCTCGACTCGATCTAGCATCCTGTCAGTTTCGAACAGTCGCGACAGTGCAGGCAGGCATTACAGCAGCAGCAGCATCTAACAACTATCCTGTAAGCTAGATCCGACCAGCTCAACCCGATATAGCATCCTGTCAGTTATCGAACAGTCGTGACAGTGCAGGCAGGCATTACAGCAGCAGCATCTAACAACTATCCTGTAAGCTATATCCGACCAGCTCGTCTCGATATAGCATCCTGTCAGTTATCGAACAGTCGCGACAGTGCAGGCAGGCATTACAGCAGCAGCAGCATCTAACAATATACTGTAAGCGAGATCCGACCAACTTCACCTGGTTGATCGAACAAACACGATTGAGCGAGCGAGCAAGCAGTTCCTGAGCAATGCTGGCAAGCAGTTCCTGTGCAATGCGAGAAAGCACTTCCTGGGCGATGCGAGCAAGCACTTCCTGAGCAATTCGGCAATTCAAATTAGCGAACAGGCGATGCAACTCGTCGCGAAATCCTGGAAACTATTACAAAGACACCTCACCTTGGGCTTCCGAATTTTCAGGAATTGAGTGGTAACCAGCGAAAGATGTGGTGCATCATCGCTGGAACCAGCATATGAAACCCTACTAACCCTTATCAGTTTCAGCTCGCGCGACGTTTGCGGTCAGCCAGCATTCCGACGAACCGTCCTTTTCGTCCTTCGTCCTTTTCGTCCTTCGTCTACTTCTAAAAAAACTACTGTTTTTATTCTTATTCTTCTATCTAACTCCTTTTTTTAGGACTCGGCATCGAGATGAAATCTGATGTGTGAGTGAGTGTGCGTGCCTCGTGTTTTCTAGTACTGGATGCGTGCGCTCGTGTTTTCGATACTGACGACTGCGTGCTGTGGTTTCCTAGAACTGACATGTCTTTCCGAGTACTGACGACTGGTCGCTTGTTTTCCTGATACTGACGACTGCGTGCGCTCGGTTTTCCGAGTACTGACGACTGGTGCGCTCGTGTTTTCCAGTACTGACGGCTGCCCATGTGATTTTGTTGGGGCAATGATTTCACGTGTACACTGCTTTTTATGCTGGCGCAGATCGTCATCGACCTGACAAACTTGTCGTCATCTTCGGATGATGAGGACCCCCCCTTCTCCCATCGGAGTACTTATTGGGGGAGCTACTTGCAACTCCCCCAATGTGCCTTTAAGCTTGAGGGCCCATCACCCTGTCATGGCTTATTCGCTATCATCCCCTGTCCCCCTCCTCGCCCTCCCCCCTGTCCTCTCTCCATCGCCCTCATCCCATGTCCACTGGCGCTACTCCCATGTCCACTGGCGCTACTCCCCTGTCCACGGGCGCTACTCACCTGTACACTGGCGCTACTCCCCTGTCCACTGGATCTACTCCCTGTCCACTGGCGCTACAACCTTGTCCACTGGAGCTACTACCCTGTCCCTGCGCTACTTACACTGTCCATGGCGCTACACCCCCGCCCTCCTCCACCTTTCGCCCACGTCATCCTCGCTGGAAGTCAGCGTGAGTACCCCCCTGCCTTGCGTTTTTCTTGAGTCCTGGTGGCACTGGTTGTTGACACATTCAGTGGAGATGGAGAAGACTGAGTGTATGTGTGTGGTAGTGGTGGGTGCAGGGGGCGGGGTAATGTGCATGAGAGAGTGTCCTGGGGGCACTGGTTGTTGACACATTCAGTGAAGATGGAGAAGACTGAGTTTTAAATTCAATTCAATTCAATTCAATTCATTGGGTGCTGCAGGTTGATAGTATTCGACTATCTTGCAAAGGTCGTCACGTAAACTTTTTCAATGATGATACAAGATACTCGGTCCACAGCATTGTGGATGTCAAGATGAGATTTGGGAACGATTGCGTTGGTATTATAGACCATCACTACCTGTTTATCCCATTGTTCCAAGTAAGTAATGGGTGTTCCTCACGGCGGATTTTTTTATATTACTGACTGACATACTTACTGACTGACTGCTTGACTTACTGACTGACTGACTTACTGACTTACTGACTGCATGATTGATTGATATTACTGACTGACTGATTGATTGATGACTTGATATTACTGACTGATTGATTGACTGACTTACTGACTGACTGCATGATTGACACACATTATTCACGTTGTGCGCAGGTGCGGTGGAAATCCTACACTGAAGAGCACGACACCTGGGAGCCGGTCGACGATCTTCTGGACCTGCAAGTGTTCGCTGACTTCATGAGAAGCGACACCTGGGTGGCGTTCGTGAAGGAGAATGCGGATGCGGTCAAGGGGTGGGAGAGGATCCGTCAATAATATTTTGCTACACAACCTGTGTCCGCACTAGCACATGTGCGGAGGTTGAGAACGCATTAATGACCCTTACCCTGGAAATCTAAAACTATGTTCTGCCGACTGAAGTGGTGGAGTTGGACACATTGTTTTGGTGGAGTTGGACACATTGGACACATTGTTTTGACATTGGACACATTGTTTTGGTGGAGTTGGACACATGCCTGTCGAGCCTCACACCTGAAATAGTGGTGGTGCAAGTTTAGTGTAGGCTTTCAGGCTTGAGGTAAGCATGCAAGTTTAGTGTAGGCTTTCCACACCACCCCTCCCTTGTTCCCATCCACTGAACCACACCGCTCCTCCCTTGTTCCCATCCACTGAACCACACCGCTCCTCCCTTGTTCCCATCCACTGAACCACACCGCTCCTCCCTTGTTCCCATCCACTGAACCACACCGCCCCTCCCTTGTTCCCATCCACTGAACCACACCGCTCCTCCCTTGTTCCCATCCACTGAACCACACCGCCCCTCCCTTGTTCCCATCCACTGAACCACACCGCTCCTCCCTTGTTCCCATCCACTGAACCACACCGCTCCTCCCTTGTTCCCATCCACTGAACCACACCGCCCCTCCCTTGTTCCCATCCACTGAACCATACCGCGGACATAGGGTCACCTGATCCGTTTTGCTACACAACCTGTGTCCGTACTAGCACATTAATGACCCTGACCCTGGAAATCTAAAACTATGTTCCGACGACTGTAGTGGTGGTGATTTTTTGGGTGGTGTTGACACATGCCTGTCGAGCCTAACACCTGAGATAGTGGTGATTTTTTGGGTGGTGTTGACACATGCCTGTCGAGCCTAACACCTGAGATAGTGGTGATTTTTTGGGTGGTGTTGACACATGCCTGTCGAGCCTCACACCTGAGATAGTGGTGGTGATAGTCACTTGACTGAATTCGGCTATAAATAAAATAATGCCCACTTGACTGAAATTCGATTATTGAATTTGCATACACCAAATTTGTTTCATTTGGTTGATTACACAAAATTCGATTATTGGATTTGCATACACCAAATTTGTTTCATTTGGTTGAATGCACAAAATTTGATTTATTGAAGTTTGTATACACAAAATTTGTTTCATACATTCATAGGATGCGCAATTTGTTGCATACATTCATAGGATGCGCCAGCCACACTGTAATGTTTAAAGTCATCGCCTCTGATATTGTTCTTAGCCCCCCCTGACTTGCCACCAAGGACTCTTCCACAGTTCGAATACTGCAAATGAAACATGATATCGGACTACTGCGATTCACATCCAGCCATCTATGTACACACGACGCATGCGGAGCCCCTTACCCCCCCCAGCGGGAGGGGGCCCCACAGTTCAAATGCACGAGACTGGATTCATTGATCATTGTACTATCGACCGAATGCATGCGATAATGCAAACGCACGCACAGGCACGTGAAGAAGAGTGATAGATATATTTACAACACAGGATCACGAACGTTTCGTGTACAATCAACGGAATACTAAAATGAAACCGATTCGTGTACGGCACACCTTACGGTGTAGCAACCCACGGGGCAGTGGAACACCAATACGATTTTGAATCAACAAATTGCAGGATGTTAACGAGAATATCGTGGTTCTTTTTTAGATCACGGCTCTCCATCCTGCAGACTCCGTATCGTTCTTTTGTCGGTACTTTCGAGAGTGTCCATTGAAGGACCAGCCGCACTTAAGCGATCGACTCTTCCCCGGTACCGTGGCCCAAAAGAACACGGGGTCTTTGTTGATGTGCAATGCGTCATGAAAGGAGGTTTCTTTGCTGGACGGGCCATTTTGTAGGACCATCCACTCGTACACTATAATGTCTGTCGACGCCTTATAATGGGCGTTCCTGCCTCCCGGCCGATTTTTTTAAATTTCTAATCAGGATTTAGAGCCTCCTGAACGACTCGCTAGCTTGATACATCAGCACCAAGGAATCACAAACCCGCTCCATACCATGTTTCTCAACCAGTCAAAATCGGCCGGGAGGCAGGAACGCCCATTTTATACCGTTTATTGGGATGTTTCATTTTACTGTTCCGCCGACTGTAGAGCTTGGGGTCCCGATCGGGTTGGAAGGACGCAGGGGTCCATGTCCGGTCTCTCGAATATTGAGGGGTCCGCAGTGTGCGAAGGGTTTCTTGTAGGATCGCAGCCTCTACAGTCGGCGGAACAGTAAAATGAAACATCAAAAAAACGGTATAATGGGGCATGCGGTGTGTGCCATGGGGTTGCATGATGCATGGGGCATGCGGTGTGTGCCATGGGGTTGCATGATGCATGGGGCATGCGGTGTGTGCCATGGGGTTACATGGGGCATGCGGTGTGTTCCATGGGGTTGCATGATGCATGGGGCATGCGGTGTGTGCCATGGGGTTACATGGGGCATGCACGGAGGTTCGGGTCGCGAGCTACCCGGACATGCGAAACCACACGATGCCCGGAGGTTCGTGTCGCGAGCTGGCTGACAGCAAACGCTCGCATCGGTGAAAGGTGACGTGTCACAGGATAGACATGTCAAACGTCGAGAGTTTCAGCTGAAACATGATAAGGGTTTGGTAGGGTTTCATATGCTCGGTCCAGCGAAGAAGCACCACATCTTTCGCTGGTTACCACTCAATTCCTGGAAATTCGGAAGCCCAAGGTGAGGTGTCTTTGAAATAGCTTCCAGGATTTCGCGACGAGTTGCATCGCCTGTTCGCTAATTGCATTGCCGAATTGCATTGCTCAGGAAGTGCTTGCTCGCATTGCTCAGGAAGTGCTTTCTCGCATTGCTCAGGAAGTGCTTGCTCGCTCGCTCAGGAAGTGCTTGCTCGCATTGCTCAGGAAGTGCTTTCTCGCATTGCTCAGGAAGTGCTTTCTCGCATTGCTCAGGAACTGCTTGCTCGCTCGCTCAATCGTGTTTGTTCAATAAACCAGGTGAAGTTGGTCGGATCTAGCTTACAGGATAGTTGTTAGATGCTGCTGCTGCTGCTGCAATGCTTGCCTGCACTGTCGCTACTGTTCGATAACTTGCAGGATGCTATATCGTGTTGAGCTGGTCGGATCTAGATTACAGGATAGGCAAATTCTGCTGCTGCTGCAATGCATGCCTGCACTGTCGCGACTGTTCGATAACTGACAGGATGCTATATCGTGTTGAGCTGGTCGGATCTAGCTTACAGGATAGTTGTTAGATGCTGCTGCTGCTGCAATGCATGCCTGCACTGTCGCGACTGTTCGATAAATGACAGGATGCTATATCGAGTTGGGATGGTCGGATCTAGCTTACAGGATAGTTGTTAGATGCTGCTGCTGCAATGCCTGCCTGCACTGTCGCGACTGTTCGATAGCTTATAGGATGCTATATCGTGTTGAGCTGGTCGGACCTACAGTCGACGGAATACTAAAATGAAACCGCGTCGTGTACGGCACACCTTACGGTGTAGCAACCCACGGGGCACTGGAACACCAATACGATTTTGAATCAACAAATTGCAGGATGTTAACTAGAATATACCGTGGCCCAAAAGAACACGGAGTCTTTGTTGATGTGCAATGTCATGTTTCGTTTTACTGTTCCGCCGACTGTAGCTTACAGGATAGTTGTTAGATGCTGCTGCTGCAATGCCTGCCTGCACTGTCGCGACTGTTCGATAACTTACAGGATGCTAGATCGAGTCGAGCTGGTCGGACCTAGCTTACAGGATAGTCAAATGCTGCTTGCTGCACTGCCTGCCTGACTGATTTTATGCTCCAATTTTTCTTAACACAGGAAACATACCCAAGTCATCCTATGTCAGGCTATATATCGTCGTCGTCAGAGGACAAAGGTACATGCACTTGTTTGCTTTCAATATTTTGATTGTGCATACACCTATTTTTCAGTGTGTTTGTTTGTGAAAATTCTCTACATTTTGACAGTTATTTTGAGTGTCCTCATGTGCAGACACCTATTTTTCAGTTTGTTTGTTTGTGAAAGATTCTCTACATTTTGACAGTTATTTTGATTGTCCTCATGTGCAGACACCTATTTTTCAGTTTGTTTGTTTGTGAAAGATTCTCTACATTTTGACAGTTATTTTGATTGTCCTCATGTGCAGACACCTATTTTTTCAGTTTGTTTGTTTGTGAAAGATTCTCTACATTTTGACAGTTATTTTTGATTGTCCTCATGTCCAGACACCTATTTTTCAGTGTTTTGTTTGTGAAAGATTCTCTACATTTTGACAGTTATTTTGATTGTCCTCATGTGCAGACACCTATTTTTCAGTGTGTTTGTTTGTGAAAGATTCTCTACATTTTGACAGTTATTTTGAGTGTCCTCATGTGCAGACACCTATTTTTCAGTGTGTTTGTTTGTGAAAGATTCTCTACATTTTGACAGTTATTTTGAGTGTCCTCATGTGCAGACACCTATTTTCAGTTTGTTTGTTTGTGAAAGATTCTCTACATTTTGACAGTTATTTTGAGTGTCCTCATGTGCAGACACCTATTTTTCAGTGTGTTTGTTTGTGAAAGATTCTCTACATTTTGACAGTTATTTTGAGTGTCCTCATGTGCAGACACCTATTTTTTCAGTTTGTTTGTTTGTGAAAGATTCTCTACATTTTGAGTTATTTTGAGTGTCCTCATGTGCAGACACCTATTTTTCAGTTTGTTTGTTTGTGAAAATTCTCTACATTTTGACAGTTATTTTGAGTGTCCTCATGTGCAGACACCTATTTTTCAGTGTGTTTGTTTGTGAAAGATTCTCTACATTTTGACAGTTATTTTGAGTGTCCTCATGTGCAGACACCTATTTTTCAGTTTGTTTGTTTGTGAAAATTCTCTACATTTTGACAGTTATTTTGAGTGTCCTCATGTGCAGACACCTATTTTTCAGTGTGTTTGTTTGTGAAAGATTCTCTACATTTTGAGTTATTTTGAGTGTCCTCATGTGCAGACACCTATTTTTCAGTTTGTTTGTTTGTGAAAATTCTCTACATTTTGACAGTTATTTTGAGTGTCCTCATGTGCAGACACCTATTTTTCAGTTTGTTTGTTTGTGAAAGATTCTCTACATTTTGACAGTTATTTTGATTGTCCTCATGTGCAGACACCTATTTTTCAGTTTGTTTGTTTGTGAAATGTGTGTATGCAGATGAGTGATTACAAGACCTGCATGCAACATGTCAGAACAACCGTGCATCATCGACATATCAAGGGACGATGAAGACATTGTTCGAGACTTCTTGACACCAATCTTAAACCGCATTATGAACGCACATGAGCCGTGCATTGTATCCTTGGTATCTGATGATGAGTCCGACGACGCGACCCAGCCCGAGCCTATGTCAGAGTCTGACTACGAGCCTATGTCAGAGTCTGACTACGAGCCTATGTCAGAGTCTGACTACGAGCCCATGTCCGAGCCCGAGCCCGAGCCTGCCTATCAGCCGGACCACACGTTTGAAGACGTAGCCGGGCTACTGGAGAGGACCGGGATATTGGAAACGTTCCTCGCAGGCGGGCCTACCCTGGCGACCATGTCCACCAGCTGGTGGACGTACTGGTTGTCTAAAAAAGCCCTTGACACCTGGTTCACTGGCGTGTGGACGAGGCATGAGCAAAAGAAGATGATCTTGAGTCTGCATCCCGACAAGGCCAACTCCTTGCGCGATGCGCGCATGACCTATGACGATCACAGGTGGATGGACAAACTGTCCCAAAACCTGAATGGATCCCTCAACGAGGTGCACCACGTGATTCCATGCGAGATGTATGAAATCCTATACTTGCTATATAATACTGAGTTGGCTTAAATTGCTGCTTTCATATTTGGTTAGGTTTTCGAGCAGGACACACCTACGAGAACCATGATGGCATGCAACTGCATCGTCACCATGATGGTGATGATGATGATGGCATGCAACTGCATCGTCACCATGATGGCATGCAACTGCATCGTCCACAAAGATTTCTTGGCTCCGGGTGTAACATGGTAGTTGGTGACATTTGGCATGGCTTGACGTGTAATAAGGAATTTGCATGTACTAAATATCAGAATGCCATGTATGGCAACCAACGATTCTGTAAAATTCTTCAACCTGCTGCACCTTCTTCAACCTCCTCCACCCAGCCCTCCTCCAGTTTTTGCATGGGGGTGCATGGGGCATGCGGTGTGTGCCATCGGGTTGCATGGGACATGCGGTGTGTGCCATGGGGTAGCATGGGGAATGCGGTGTGTGCCATGGGGTTGCATGGGGCATGCGGTGTGTGCCGTGGGGTTGCATGGAGCATGTAGCATGCGGTGTGTGCCATGGGGTTGCGGAGCGGGTTTCGCGATCTATTTATTCTTCCATTATTTCATTCACAAAACCCATTCACCACATCAATAAATCCCTACAGTCGGCGGAACAGTAAAATGAAACATATATCAGATGGAAATAAATGTACGACATCGCCGTTAGAAAATTGGCGTTAAGAATGGTCGCTGACTTGGGTGTGTTAAAAACTTCTGTGTTTACGAACATCAGTCGTTCTACTCTGTGGAGGTGGAAACGCTTTGGTGTAAATCGAAAACGACGTGAATTTGTAAGCAACCTTTTTGAGACGAATAAGGATTTGTTAAAATCGTTTTTATTGTCAACTCAATGCACAACCGCAAGAGGCGTTGTTGCTTTTTTCATAAGTACTCACAATGTACGATTATCAACTAAAACAGTGTATCGTTTCATAAAACTCATTGGTTTTACAAGAAAAAGGAGCAAACTCCGTGGACAGTGCAAAGGGGACTTAGTTCCACTTGTCAATGAATTTTGTAGTAGGTACAAGGAGACAATCAATGCTGGGAAAATTTTAGTATCAGTTGACGAATGTGGGTTTAGTGAGCGTCTCAAGCCACATTATGGGTATTCCCCTGTAGGAAAACCTGTTATCGTTAAAACTACTGGTGGGTGGGTACACCACAGTTTGTTGATGGCAGTTTTTTCAGATGGTAGGAAAGAATTCGTTGTGAAGAAAGGATCTGTGAAGAAGACGGACTTCGTTGCATTTATTGAATCATTGAGTTTGTGCAATAATTCAGTAGCAATAATGGACAATGCCAGTATCCATAAGAAATTGGTCCTCAGTCACCCCGTCAATATTTGTTACACACCTCCTTACAGTCCAGAATTCAATGCTATTGAGCTATGCTTCGCTAAGGTGAAGAGAGACTTTCGTCGTTTGAACTACATACCGAATGAAACAAAGACGCACGTGTCTGATATGATTTCCTTAGCATTCGGCAACCTCACTGATAAAATTATTATGGGTTGTTTTGAACACGTTTGGAACACTTATGTGTATAAAGCGGTCTGTGACGTATTGATTATGAAAGATGGCGACGAAATCTCCGACAGTCGCGAAATTGAAGGAGCTACTGAAATTGGCTGAAGTACCATACTCGTCGAAGTCCAACAAGGACGATCTTGTCCGTTTATGCGAAGACAATGGTCTCATCGCCAGACCCCCTCCAGAATACAAGACGGTGGAAAAGATGTGTGTAGTGAAATGCGCCCTGAAGAAGGCAATGAGTCTTGACGATGAAGAATTCGGTAAGTTTAGGGAGCATGTGGACCAGCTCGTCAATGTGGTGAGCCGCATGTTACGGCGGTCCAGTCTGGTGCTGACTTTCCACATCACGAGTCTATTAGAGAAAGGTCTGGATATTCCAGACCTGTACAACATGAAAGATACCTACTGGAAGGATTGGCTACGTATCGGGGTAGACGGAATCTTCCCTGATGAGGAAAGCAAGATATCGTACGAAGCTGTGAAGGACTCCATCGGCGATGTAATTGGTAATGACGACGCTGACTACATCAAGTCTTATCCGATCTATTTCGATCAGGTATTGAACTATGCAGGTCACACATTGAGCACTGTCGTGTCAAACAACGCATGGGTTCCTTTGATACCACGTCTGGCCAGACTCACTTCCACCACTTTAAATAAATTAAATGCCCCGAAGACGCTGGACACATCGAAGATCATTCGGGGATACGACGTGATGCAGGCTATTCAGCAAGAAGTCCAAAACATGGAGGGATGGCCAGAGTCTGTTCAAGAGTACGTCAATGAAGTTAGGGAGATGCTGAGTGTTCCAGATGGAAGTCGAGTTTATGATAACTATGGCAAAGACATGGACTTTCCGACCATGGTCCGGTTTAATTATTGGATACAGACACGGTTGGAGGATATGGATGCACGTCGTATCCGATTGATGCCCATCTTCAATGTCCAACGGGTGCATGTTCGCCTTGACCTGAAGACCCTCGTGAACCTGTTCAGGCACATGTTCCCCAATGACCAGAACATCGTTGAGCTTTCCAAGTGGGAACATGTAAAGAATCCCGAAAGCTTCATGTTGCCCCAGAGGCCTGCACAGAAGAAGAAAAAATCATGTGGTCCTGGTGAATGGGAGGCATACAAGTCGGTCCTGAAGCAGTACGATGATGATGTTAAGGATATCAAGGCTACTGACGAGTACAGACATGCAAAGGGTTTGTATGACACGCTTGTGAACGCCCGAAAAACAGTCGCAGGTTCCTTCTTCAGAAAACCACCTGTCAAGAATGGGTGGGTTTTCGACTGCAGCATCTGTACTGACGGAGTCTCTTTGAGCATGCAGTACAGCAAGACAGTACAGGTCCTTGTCTCAGATTTGAAGAAGACCTGTAAGAAGCCTCGTAAAGAAGAAGGTATCAAGATCGCAGAAAAATACGACGGCTCACTTAAAACGATATTGCCCGATATGGGTATCGTCGTCCTGGGTGTGGACCCAGGACGGAGCAACATCGCTACGGTAACGTATTTGGCAGACGATAAAAATAAGACATGGAAGCTGACACGTGGTGCATTTTACCACAAGTCGGGTATCAAGAAGCAGACAAGGCAGAAGGAACTGCGTTTTGCTGACATGATTCCTATGTGGGAGTCTCTGCGTGAAAATGGAGCAGCTTTGAGTACATCGAGGACGGATAAGATCTCCGCGTACTTGTCAAATTACGCTAAGTTTTCTGACGAGTGGTGGAGATTGGCTTTGCGACGCCGAGAATCCCGTGACAACTTGCAGCGTTACATCGGAAAACGAAAGGTCAAAGACTCTTTCTGGGCGGGTATCAAGCGGTGCATGATGAAAGAACTTCCTGATATGAAGGTTTGCGTGGCCTACGGATCTGCCATCACGAAACTGAAGCCTACTGGACCGGGAGAAGTTGCAGTTCCCACTGGGGCCATGTTCGCATCGTGTAAAAGAATTTTCAAAGAGGACGTTTCTGTGACAGATGAGTTCAAAACGACTCTTATGTCGTGGGAGACGGGTAAAGAAAAAGAACGTGTTTACAAGATCCCAAGTGTTTGTTCAGCAGACGTGAATCTTAGGTTGGGTGGTGAACGTTTTGGTCACACGAAATCGAAAACGATGCCAAAGGTCGCTGATTGCGACCACTTAGGGGTAAGGTTGTACAATAAACGTAAAGGCGCACAAGAGAAGCACAGGAGGGGTGGCTTCGCCACTTCCCTTGTCGATTCTCAAAAATCGATCGAGCGGTACCCAGAGGTACGAGGACTGCGATTCTCTCCAGAAACATGCATTTACTCGGACCGGGATCGCTCTTCTGCTCTCACAATCGCAAGGCTGCACTGCATGGAATTGATGGGTCTAGGACGACCTCTTCCATTTTCCCACAGCAGCTCTGTTGTTGTTGATGAATAAAAATTCGTATTGTTGTAGACACCACTCGGTCCCCCTCCGGTGGTCGCGACAACATTAGGTTACACCGCAAGGTGTACCGTACACTCAAGAAAGCGGTTTCATTTTAGTATTCCGTCGAGTGTACTTATCCCCATTTGATTCCTCACCTCCAAGGTAAACACGATCAGTATCAATATCATCTATTCATTGGCTCTTCATTTGATGACTACAACATTTAATTCCACGCACTTGTTTTCCCTCAGGCACAACAATCAACATCATGGGATCCCAACCGAGGTGTGGCTACACATCGCATCATTGACTGTGGACCGTAGTGGATCCTCAACGCCTTTTCCGTGGGCGTTGAGCCTCGTCCATATCGTCGGTATTGAAGAGATACCCTTCAGTGCCAGATGTTACGGTTCCTGATGTTTTAGCCTGGGACGCGTCGGAATTTTCCTGTGGTGGGTTCATAGGTTGCGCTTAAGTAAAGCCACGCCAGCCAGAGATTACGATGTAGTGTGTCTGCTGGTTGATGTTCCTCGTTCCTCGCGGACTCCTTTGTGGGGGCTCCTCTTGGGGGAGGTAAAAGGGGCTCCGCCACTTGTTTAATGTGGTACGGACGACACAGTGTTCCGCCGTTTGCGTGAGGATGCCGGGGCTTTGAAGTTTTGTCAACGACTTCACCCGCATCCGATACTTTCTCGATGCGTTCATGCGGAGCGCGCCGGCCCACTCGATCCATTCATCAAGCGTCTGTTATTTTTTGTCGGAGGCCTCATTATTAATATAAAGCGACTATTTGTGTGTGTGTGTAATACACCTGTTGTCATGACTTCTACAGGCATTGTTCCCATGTCGATAAGCTATATGAATCGCACCGTCCACGTGCTCCGGAGTGACATGGCGCCAGACATAGTCATCAAGCTTCAAAGCCTGTCAAACCACACGGGACGCGTTTGGACAGAGAATGTAGATGGTATCACAGTGTTCACACCTGAGCTAAGTGTGCATGATACAACAGATGTAACTACCATTAAGGCTGCGCGCGTGGAGAACACCTACATCATCGAGATTAATCGGTCATATGTCATCGCTTACTGCGGCATTCAAATTCTAAGGATTTGCAGACAGCAGCAGCAAGCTATGTTTGTGTGCAACGGTTCCACTATGGATGCTACAACTTGACATGGAGGATCGTACGGTCAACGCTGTGTACGGCACACCTTACGGTGTATCACCTAATGGTGTAGCAACCCACGGGGCAGTGGAACACCAATACGATTTTGAATCAACAAATCTCTAGACTGTCATGTTGCTTACATTCGCAAGTATTAGCCACTCTGATCAAACTTTTCAGCAAAGTGTACAACAATCGACCGTCTTTCCAAGTTGTACATAGAGAATTGTAATTGATTCAATATACTGTAACATTATTGACCGGTTTGAGTGTAACTAAAAACATCTTAGCTTATGGGTGCATTGCCACAAGATGTGTTAGACACGATCATCAACATGATTGATACGCAAACAAAGATCTTGCTGTACGACTCAAATGTGTTGCATGATATAGTTTCGTTAACAATGTATAAAAATATAGAGGAAGACATTTTTGAGAAATTCAAGGTGCAACACAACAAGCAGCTGCATTCTTGTCTCAAATGCTTACAATATCATGTGTGGAGTGACGGGACTCCAATGAAGAACAGGTGTAGGCACTTCTATAAAATTGTCAGGGGCCGAACACGTATCCGCGCTGAATGACAAGTGCATTGCTCACAACTCAGCAAAAACGCACACTCCATCTCGGGAACAACAATTATTTCAACAACAAATAAATACTGAAGAATTCTTCCGGAGGCTCCTCTGAAAAGATACATTTTCTTTTTTCGACTGCTTAAAATCCTGCTTCGTCGATACAAACAACGTTAGAGCTGTCTCTGTACTTTTGAATGTCCGTAGAGAATTATAATGTATGCACAGGATTCACTCTTTGCCCCCCTGGTCTATTTGCGCTAATCAGTTGTTTCAATTCGCTGATTGTGACACTACATGCATCGAGATCATCCTCTATGATGTCGAACCCCTTCTCCTGCGCCCACATCAGTGCTTGACGGCCGCAGAAGAGTCCATTGTCATCTCTGATGGCTGGCAATGAAGTCACCTGCCACACCGAGAGTAGTTCAGTCACGCAATATGTAAGGGGCTCATCAAGTGCTATGATGCGAAACCCCATGACCTGTAGTGGATGTAATATATGGTTGTATGCTTCAATTGACGGACAAGAGGCAGATACGATGACAAATTTGTGTCCCATGTTGGTTGTTATTAATACATAAGCCAATATTTTGCAATCAGACGCGCACCACCTACAGTCGGCGGAACAGTAAAATGAAACATATATCAGAAATAAATGTACGACATCGCCGTTAGAAAATTGTCGTTAAGAATTCTCGACATACAAGAAAAGCGCAGTAGCGGGTCGGAAGCTGTTACGTTTGTCGCAGACCACTTGTAGAGTCCGCCCACAAAGCTTCATTGTATTCATCCAGCTTGACGTGTGTACGGACGTGGATGACTTGACAGTTCAGGTCCCATGCAAACCCACCTATTGAATGCGTTTCCGCGGTCTCAGAATCGCGAGTGAACTTTGTGAAACTAGCAAGCCAAGTATAAGGTGTGTCCCACTTTATTTGAGAACATATCGCTCTCTGGCAGATAAACAATATGTGCCTCACTCGCTCAAGTTTGCAGACATGGCGTGACACCTATCCTACCAGCCACGCCATTCCAGATGCTGACATGGATGTAGCATTGCAGATGTACTCGAACCTATGGCCTACTCTTGACCATAGCAGACATTACTGCCTGAACCCTTTGATCTTGGCTGCCGAGCTCTTAGAGCACGCTGGGGTGGGGCTCTACCCCAATGTAAAACGCTTCAAGGGTGAGAAAGGTCGGCGTTACCAGTACACAATAGAGCAAATGATCTTAACAGGAACCACTCATGGCATCGTTTTCAACGGGACAACTGTCGTAGACCTAGATTCTCGTTAGAAATTATGCGTTTCTTGTGTACTCTGTAACTTTTAAGTCAACAGTAGTTGCCTCGTTTGCTTTCCGAAAATAACTAATCTTCGAAACGCTGTCGATACCAAATGGTGGTCATGACAAGCAGAGCCCCCGTATTCATGGAAAAAATACAGAGAACGGGGTCTAGTTGACGTGGTTTTTAAGTGGCCACGTCTAGTTGACGTGGTTTCTCACGATGAAAGGCACGAGCACGTGACTGACCATGTGATTCCTTTTCCTCTGGAGGTGTTCGCGGTATCGCTCTGCGATCACTCGAACTGCCTTACTGACGCGCAGCCAAGACATGCAAATCTTCTCGAAGAAGACCTCCTGGATTTCTGTATCAAAGTAAGAGATCGACAGTGTATCGGCGCCAAATAAGTCGAGGTTGATGTCCTTGGATCCAGGTCGGATGATGAACAGCCTCTCCAGTATGCGGTAGATGGTAGATGGTTCTTCGGTCATACACAAGGCTTCCAGCGCAAACAACTTGTGTCTGTTCCTTTTGTCCATGTACAATTTGGAGTCATAGCATTCAGACATGTACATTCCATCGATTTTATGGTCCACGAACTTAGAGAACGCTGGGAAGGAAGCGTCTCCGAATGTGAACATCACAGGTGGAAAAGTGTATATGTTGTATACCAGATGCGGATCATACGGATCATGTGATTTGTATGCAGCATTAGCAAGTTGCAACCATATTTTCTCACCGACTGTTGACATATTAGTTAGATTTTGGATAGAGTTGGTTTGGTTGTCTTCTTGCTCAGATGGAAATGGTTTCAATTTTTTAAACCCTACAGTCGGCGTAACAGTAAAATGAAACAATGACTTACAATGGGCGTTCCTGCCTCCCGGCCGATTTTGCCTGTTTGCGAAACATTGAATGGAGCGGAATTGTGATTCCTTGGTGCTTAATGTCTCAAGCTAGCGAGTCGTTCAGGATGCTCTAAATCCTGATTAGAAATTTTAAAAAATCGTCCGGGAGGCAGGAACGCCCATTTTACCTCTTCAACCTGCTGCACCCCCCCAACGTTGCCCAAAAGCAACGATCTGCAGTCTGGATGATTATAAGGTGTGTCCCACTTTATTTGAGAACTACTGTAAGGCTACACCGACACCTGTATGTTAGTCGAATGCCGGCCTTCATTCCATTTCCCCCGATCCAGCATTTCAGGAACGTCCTGAAAGAGTTGCCGTACGTCTTCGGAAGCGCGATCCCGCAGACGCTCAAGTTCCGAGGCACGGTCAAACTGCACGGGACGCACTCGGACATTGTGAGGCACTTCATTAATGGAACCCCTGACTACGTCGACACCATTCAATCTAGAAACAGAATCCTGTCAGTCGACAACGACAACCAAGGCTGCCACATGTTTCTGACTGCGAAGAAGTACTCCGATCTGTTCGATCGTATCCAAGAGATCCATGGAGCAGATATAAGATCGAACATCGTCGTATGTGGCGAGTACTGCGGTAAAGGTGTGCAGAACAAGGTGGCCCTGTGTAAGCTCGTCAAGATGTTTGTGATATTTGCGATCAGAATCGACTACAAATGGGTTGACATGACCAAGTACAGCACGGTGTTCTGTCAGGAGGAATGGATCTTCAACATCATGAACTTTCCGACGTACGAGGTGGAAGTCGACATGAGCGACACGCAGCCCGCGCAAGACTACATGGCGGATCTCACGAACTCCGTGGATGCAGAGTGTCCGTTCGCGTACCAAATGGCCGGTGTCAAGGGTGGTGGCGAGGGCATCGTGTGGACGTGCGTGGAACACCCATCGTCTCGTCTGTGGTTCAAGACGAAGGGCAAGACGCATTGCACTGCCGTCACGAAGCAAGCGGTGCCTTCGCAGGCAGAGTACATCAAGACTGTGACCGAGTTCGTCGAGTCCGTCACGACCGAGTCTCGGTTGAGCCAAGGTATCGAGTGCCTGGTTGAACAGGGCGTGGAGTTGCGGATACAAAGCGTCTCTGAGTTTTCGTCATGGGTGTGCCGAGACGTGTTCAAGGAGGAAAGAGACAAGATCGAAGAAAACGGATTCAATGTGAACGACGTTCGTAAGGCGTTGTACAGGAAAGCAGGGAACTGGTACAAACAACGGGTGGCAACCGCATAAAATGGGCGTTCCTGCCTCCCGGACGATTTTTTAAAATTTCTAATCAGGATTTAGAGCCTCCTGAACGACTAGCTAGCTTGAGACATCAGCACCAAGGAATCACAATTCCGCTCCATACCATGTTTCGCAGCTAGTCAAAATCGGCCGGGAGGCAGGAACGCCCATTATAAGTCAATTTCTAGAGCATGAATAAGCGTAATTGTGCATGGTAAGTAAATTGAACTTAAGAGAAACCTGTTGTTTTCTATGGCATCCAACAAGAGCATGGATGTATTCACGTTCACATTTCCAAAATAATTTTGAGCATGTAGGGAAGGTATGAGTGACTTTGATAATCGTTTGCGGCAGCTTGAGGCGGAACAGGCAAACCAGCGTCAGGAGATCCAAGCGGAACAGGCAAACCAGCGTCAGGAGATCCAAGCCTTACGGGATGCCACGTCCACCCAGATCCAGCGCCTGGACAAGGAGATCCAAGCCGTGCGGGATGCCACGTCCACCCAGATCGAGCGTGAGTTGGAAATGGCATGGGCCGCGGCGTACCATGAACTGCAAGGGATGTTGACCGATGCTCAGTTGACCCAAGTTAAACTGGCAACATTCGGCATGTCATGGACGAGGTCATTCTAAAGTCTGTGACGAATGGCGACGGTGAGGAAAAGGACATGGTGATCGCAAAATGCCAGGTCACTATGGTTGTACTGGATGGAGATTACAAGGCGACTAGGCTCCCTGCTGCGATCAAGGATGTGTTTACAACGCTAATGCAAGAGGCAAGTGCCAGCTCAGGAGGGCACTCTGAACACTATATGTGCTGAGTGTTACGATACGCAGCAGGACATGTTGGTTTCAGGGGATATCCCAAAATTATGGCAGTCGCTGTCGTTTAGGCATGGGAACTGTAGGCTCCCCTCCGGTCGCCCACCCGCTCGGTTCCTCGCGGACTTCCCGTGGGGGCTCCCCTTCGGGCGCCCCCGGTCGCTCCGCTGGGGAAGATGTGAAAGGGGCTCCGCCGCTTGTTGAATACAAGACCTCTCCGCTAAGGTTGATGTTGTGGGTGAGGATGGACGAGTAGGATGCGCAAGCCACCGAGTTCCCTTGGCGGTGCGCGATATTAATGCGCCCGTCATTGTAGTTATCATCGAAAGCGCGTTCCTTAGTGTATTTCTCCTCGACGTGCTTGTGAAAAAAATTGAAATGTTTCGCTCGATCTGTAATATCATATTATACTTCCACTTTGCCTTATCATTTCTCAACTCAATCATGTCAGAACAACCGTGCATCATCGACCTATCAATGGACGACGAAGACATTGTTCGAGACTTCTTGACACCAATCTTAAACCGCATTATGAACGCACATGAGCCGTGCATTGTATCCTTGGTATCTGATGATGAGTCCGACGACGCGACCCAACCCGAGCTTATGTCAGAGTCTGACTACGAGCCCGAACCCGAGCCCTTGTCCGACGACGAGCCCGAGCTCGAGCCCTTGTCCGACGACGACGAGCCCGAACCCGAGCCAATGTCAGACGACGAGCCCGAACCCGAGCCAATGTCAGACGACGAGCCCGAGCCTGCCTATCAGCCGGCCCACGCGTTTGAAGACTTAGCCGGCATGATGGCGAGGACCGGGATATTAGAAACGTTCCTCGCAGGCGGGCCTACCCAGGCGACCATGTCCACCAGCTGGTGGACGTACTGGTTGTCAAACAAAGCCGTTGACACCTGGATGACTGGCGTTTGGACTAGGCACGAACAAAAAATGATGATACTGAGTCTGCATCCCGACAAGGCCAACTCCTTGCGCGATGCGCGCATGACAGATGACGATCACAGGTGGATGGACAAACTGTCCCAAAACCTGAATGGAGCCCTTAACGAGGTGCACCACGTGATCCCATGCGAGATGTATGAAATCATTTACTTGCTAAACAATGAGCTTCCCTAGGGGAACCGCCTTTTAGGGTTTAGGGTTTCCTGCGTATAATTATATTTTTTCGAAATGCGACAGTTTTCCGCCGTTTGCGTGTACATGGAGCCGCCGCCTTGGCATGTGTGGACATCGAGGAGGATGCGAAAGCCGCCATGTATGGATTTGCGTTGTTTACACTCATTTTTATAGGGGTCCCACTTGAATTAAATGCCCCTGTATCTGTAAGAAACTGAAGCCTACTGGACCGGGAGAAGTTGCAGTTCCCACTGGGGCCATGTTCGCATCGTGTAAAAGAATTTTCAAAGAGGACGTTTCTGTGACAGATGAGTTCAAAACGACTCTTATGTCGTGGGAGACGGGTAAAGAAAAAGAACGTGTTTACAAGATCCCAAGTGTTTGTTCAGCAGACGTGAATCTTAGGTTGGGTGGTGAACGTTTTGGTCACACGAAATCGAAAACGATGCCAAAGGTCGCTGATTGCGACCACTTAGGGGTAAGGTTGTACAATAAACGTAAAGGCGCACAAGAGAAGCACAGGAGGGGTGGCTTCGCCACTTCCCTTGTCGATTCTCAAAAATCGATCGAGCGGTACCCAGAGGTACGAGGACTGCGATTCTCTCCAGAAACATGCATTTACTCGGACCGGGATCGCTCTTCTGCTCTCACAATCGCAAGGCTGCACTGCATGGAATTGATGGGTCTAGGACGACCTCTTCCATTTTCCCACAGCAGCTCTGTTGTTGTTGATGAATAAAAATTCGTATTGTTGTAGACACCACTCGGTCCCCCTCCGGTGGTCGCGACAACATTAGGTTACACCGCAAGGTGTACCGTACACTCAAGAAAGCGGTTTCATTTTAGTATTCCGTCGAGTGTATGACCACATCCGATTTTGTAGGTTTATTCCGGTTGTTTTTTAGTGGGGTTTGAGATCCACCTCGAGACTGTCATGTGGCTTACATTCGCAAGTATAGCCACTCTCCTCAAACTTTGCAGCAATGTGTAACATACCATAACATACCATACCATACCAGTATCCGACGATCTGCCTGAACGACGACCCTCATAATCATTCGATGTTGTTGGTATCGTCCGCACTGCGTGTAGACCGTGTGCGAGCAGGGCGTATATTGCCTCGTCCCTGTGTCGTGTTTGCGAATCTATCCATTCTTCGAGTCCCCTGTGAAACCCAATAGGTAAAGATACGGTCAATGTCTTTGTATTTATCGTATTTTTCATCTTGTTTTGTCTTCTTTATGTCTTCTCCTCTTCTTCTTTTATATTGTTTTCCATGCTAAAAAAAAATTGACGCCTTTTTCCTTCCTTTGAAACAACAACAATAACAACAACAACAACAACAACAACAACAACAATAACAACAACAACAACAACTTGATATCATGTCTACCAACAACATGTCTACCGATTTCACATCATTCGTGAATGATTCCGGTATATTTACAGTTGTCCAAGTGAGGGACCAAACGAAGATCAACAATCAACTCAAAGTCTCTCAATTGAAGGACATGTGCAACAAGATAATTTCATTTCCCCTCGTTCCTGCGTGCCTCGCAGACCCTGTCTGCGCAATGAAAAATGCGTACGCTAAGTTGCTCGAAGAGAAACCCAAAGCGGAGAAAGATCCTTTACAGGCAATGCTTCTCCCTATTGCCTTAGCTGCCACCGCTGCTAAGTCTGCTGCTGCTCCTGCTCCTTCCACCTTGCTTGCCCTCGCCAGTGCCCTTGCCCTCCCAGAGGACGAATGCATGTCGGAGAGTTCCAGCAGTGGCGGTAAAAGGCGCCGCGCCAATGGTTCACCCTCTGTGGCTCCTACTCCTGCTGCTGCTGCTGCTTCTACTGCTGCTTTTACGTTTACTGCTACTGCTCCTGCTGCTGCTCCTGCTGCTGCTCCTGCTGCTGCTCCTGCTCCTGCTCCTGCTGCTGCTCCTGCTCCTGCTGCTGCTCCTGCTCCTGCTGGCTCGTTCTCAACGTGCTCCCTGTCCTCCTCCTTGGCCTCCGGTCGTGTTGGTCGTTGCGGGGGGTCCGTTCTAAAGAACGAGCTTCCTGTTGGATCCAATATAGGTGCATTTACCATCGTGGGGTATTCCCCCACCCTGGGCTGCACTGCTGTCACCATTAACGGCAACCCGTGTGGTAGAAAACAGATGCTCTTAAGCAACCCCAATGGTGGGACCTTCACCACTGGCAAGTGCGCGCACATAGCGTGCATGAAACAGACTCCCGCCAAGCGTGAGGCGTACCTCGCCACCAAGCGAGCTACGCTTGACGAGCTCTCAATTGAGATTAGCTCCCTGACCCTCAGCCAGCTTTAGTCAGTCAGTAAGTTAGTTATTTAGATACTCTTTTTTTTGATACATTTTTTTAGAAACGAGACGGATGCGTAGTGAATTCGTACATTAGCTGTTCCGTTTACACTCGACGGAATACTAAAATGAAACCGCCTCCTGGAGTGTACGGTACACCTTATGGTGTAACCTTATGGTGTAGCGACCCACGGGGCAGTGGAACACCATCATGTTTTTTTGTAGCCCATCAACCATCACGCATCCCTGCAAAATGGAAGCGGTCTCCCTTGACCCAACAGTTCCATGCAGTGCAGCCTTGCGATTGTGAGAGCAGAGGAGCGGTCCCGGTCCGAGTAAGTGCTGGTTTCTGGAGAGAATCGCAGTCCTCGTACCTCAGGGTACCGCTTGATCGAGTTGTTGTCGACAAGAGAGGGGGCTAAGCCACCCCTCCTGTGTTTTTCTTGGATTTGTTTACGTGTGCAGTACACCCTCACCGCCAACTGGTCGCGATAAGAGACATTTGGAGTCTCCTTCAATGGGGTGTGACCCAACAACTCGTAACCTAGACGAATCTGCCCTTCCGTGGTTATTTGGACACTTGGAATTTTGTAAACACATTCCTTCTTGGCACCGGTTTCCCAAGACATGAGAGTCGTCTTGAACTCATCTGTCACATGAACCTCCTCTTTGAAGAGGCGCTTGCAGGAAGCGAACATAGATCCCGTAGGCACAGCTACCTCTCCTGGTCCGGTAGCCTTCAAAGTCGTGATTGCAGAACCATATGCTACGCGAACCCTCAGGTCAGGATGATCCAACTTCATGTTGCGCTTGATCCCTGCCCAAAATGAGTCCATAGCCTTGCGTTTGCCAATGTACCTCTGAAAGTTGTCTCGGGATTCTCTGCGAAGGAGTGCCATCCTCCACCACTCGTCGGAAAACGTATCGTAATTTTTCAAGTAAGCCGAGATATCATCTGTCCTGGATGTACTCAACGCTGCTCCATTTTCACGAAGAGACTCCCATCTAGGAATCATGTCTGAGAAACGTTTTTCTTGCTGTTTTTTCTGTTTCTTGATACCAGACTTGTGGTAAAAAGCTCCGCGTGTAAGCTTCCATGTCTTGCTTTTGTCGTCTGCCAGATACGTGACTGTAGCGATGTTGCTCCTACCAGGATCCACACCCAGAACGACGATACCCATATCGGGCAATGTCGTTTTGAGTTTATGGTCATACTGTTCTGAGACGCTCATACCTTCATTGTCACGAGACCTCTTACTTGTCTTCTTCAGATCGGATACACGAACCTGTACTGTCTTGCTGTACTGCATGCTCAATGAGACTCCGTCAGTACAGATGCTACAATCGAACACCCACCCCGTCTTGACAGGTGGTTTCTTGAAGAAGGAACCTGCGACTGTTTTTCGGGCGTTCACGAGCGTGTCATACCTACCCTTTGCATGTCTGTACTCGTCAGTATCCTTGATATCATTAACGTCAGCATCGTACTTCTGTTGGGCCAACTTGTATGCCTCCCATTCACCAGGACCACATGATTTTTTCTTCTTAAACGCAGGCTTCAGAGGCAACATGAAGGGATCCTTTACATCTTTCCACTTTGAAAGCTCGACGATGTTTGGGTCTTTGGGGAACACGTGCCTGAATAGGTTCACGAGGGTCTTCATGTCAAGGCGGACATGCGCCCGTTGGACATTAAAGATGGGCATCAACCGGATACGACGTGCACCAATAGACTCCAACCGTGTCTGCATCCAATAATTGAACCGGACCATGGTCGGGAAGTCCATTTCTTTGCCATAGTCATCATAAAGTCGACTTCCATCTGGAACTTTCAGCCTGACTCGAACTTCACGGACATACTCCTGAACAGACTCTGGCCAAGATTCCATCTCCTGTATTTCTTGTTGGATAACCCTCATCACGTCGTACACACGGATGGTCTTCGGAGCTTTCAGTGCATTCAAAGTAGCCTTAGTGAGGCGTGTCAGACGAGGTACCAAAGGAACCCATGCGTTGTTCGACACGACAGTGCTCAATGTGTGACCGGCATAGTTCAAAACCTGGTCGAAATAGATAGGGTAGGAGTTGATGTAGTCAGGGTCATCGCTACCAAGCACCTTTCCGATTACGTCTTTCACGGCTTCGTATGATATTCTACTCTCTTCATCTGGGAAGACACCGTCAACTCCGATCCTTAGCCAATCCTTCCAGTAGGTATCCTTCATATCGTACATATTAGGAATCGGCAGGTCGCCCTCCATGAGCCTCGTGACATGGAAAGTCAGCACCAGACTGGAACGCCGCAACATGCGGCTCACTACATTGACGAGTTGATCCACATGCTCCCTAAACTTACCGAATTCTTCATCGTCAAGACTCATTGCCTTCTTCAGGGCGCATTTCACGACACACATCTTTTCCACCGTCTTGTATTCTGGAGGGGGTCTGGCGATGAGACCATTGTCTTCGCATAAACGGACAATATCGTCCTTCTTGTCCTTTGATGAGTATGCTACTTCGGCCAATTTTAGTAGCTCCTTCAATTTCGCGACTGTCGGAGGTTTCGTTGCCATCTTACATAATTTATACATCACAGAATTCTTTATACAAACATCACATACGTGTTCCATACGTGGTCAAAACAACCCATAATGATTTTATCAGTGAGGTTGCTGAATGCTAAGGAAATCATATCAGACACGTGCGTCTTTGTATCGTTTGGTATATAGTTCAATCGACGAAAGTCCTTCTTCACCTTAGCGAAGCACAGCTCAATAGCATTGAATTCTGGACTGTAAGGAGGAGTGTAACAAATATTTACGGGGCTTCTGAGGACCAATTTCTTATGGATACTGGCGTTGTCCATTATTACTACTGAATTATTGCACAAACTCAATGAGTCAATAAATGCAGCGAAGTCCGTCTTCTTCACAGATCCTTTCTTCACAACGAACTCCTTCCTACCATCTGAAAAAACTGCCATCAACAAACTATGGTGTACCCACCCACCAGTAGTTTTAACGATAACAGGTTTTCCTACAGGGGAATACCCATAATGTGGCTTGAGACGTTCACTAAACCCACATTCGTCAACTGATACTAAAATTTTCCCAGCATTGATTGTATCCTTGTATCTACTACAAAATTCAGTGACAAGTGGAACTAAGTCCCCTTTACACTGTCCACGGAGTTTGCTCCTTTTCCTTGTAAAACCAATGAGTTTTATGAAACGATACACTGTTTTAGTTGATAATCGTAAATTGTGAGTACTTTTGAAAAATGCAACAACACCTCTTGCGGTTGTGCAATGAGTTGACAATAAAAACAATTTCAACAACTCTTTGTTCGTCTCAAAAAGTTTGCTTACAAATTCACGTCGTTTTCGATTTACACCAAAGCGTTTCCACCTCCACAGAGTAGAACGACTGATGTTCGTAAACACAGAAGTTTTTAACACACCCAAGTCAGCGACCATTCTTAACGCCAATTTTCTAACGGCGATGTCGTACATTTATTTCCATCTGATATATGTTTCATTTTACTGTTCCGCCGACTGTAGGGTGAACAGTGGTGTAGCCGAGGAGCGTCTTGGCGATGGTGACGCCCCCGAGGACGACCAGGACGACGCCCAGGATCAGCTCCTGATGCGAAAGTCGATCTGTGACTCAACACATGTTCCGCCACACGAATGCATTTGAACAAGTATCTATTCACCAATTAAACCGCTTTCTGGAGTGTATTATATATTCTATTGTAAAATGCTCGTTGTCATTGACAATACAATCGGTCCCAAGCCTATTTTCAGGCAGTACCTCCTATCTTTTCTTAGGCGCCAAAGGCATGGTCATGCGATCGCACGTACTCTTTCAGAGGTTGTAGAGATTTGCCGGACAAAGCAAGTTTCTGGGTTCATCCTCACGGGATCGCAATTGCACGTGCATGACATAGGTCGTGACAGATATGCGATGAACACCTTTGCCCTCAGACATGGTGCTCCGGTTCTTGGAATATGCTTTGGTGCCCAGTTTATCAACTTATACTTTGGTGGTCATCTCGAATACACAGGTGCCGCCGTACACCATACACGGGGCATCAAAATTATTGGGGCACGTACTGGGCTCGTTGAGGGGGTTCCAATGAAATTGGAGGCTGACTTCTATGCTGCATACTCAATTTCTGATCTAGCTCCGTGCATGCGCCCGATTTGCCTCGATGAGGTCCATGACCAACGTGTTGTAGCGTTCCGACATAAGAGACGACGGATATGGGGAACCCTTTTCCATCCGGAGTCAATCTGCGCTCATACCGAGCTGATATTGAATAACTTCATACAGACAGTACAAAAATGGGCACCCCCGAAGACCTCTGAAAAGACTCTCCATCTCGGGAATTGGCTGAAAGCGTGATAAGCTGGTGTAGCTGGCAGTACTCATTCGAGTGTTGTTGCTGATTGTGGCATTGTTACTTTGTCAGTAGTCGGAACGAAATTAACAGGACCGGCTAACATAAGAAATTAACAAGAATATGGCTGATCTCAATAAGATGCATATCGATAACTTGTTCAAAGTGTGCGACAATCTTTACCTATCAGACCAAGAAGCAGCTCTCAACCACCAACTTTGTAAAACGTTGCAATTCAAGCTTGTTGTGAACTGCACAAACCACACACCGTACATAAAACCAAGGAACCCAAACACAACATACATTAAGGTTGCTGTTGAAGACAACTGCAGGCAAAAAGAGGTCACGAAACTCATATCCTATCTACCATATATTGTTGAGGTGATGCATGGAGTGTTAAGTCAAAACAATGTCGTGCTTGTACATTGTAGGTTGGGAAGACAACGGTCTGCAACAGTTGTTGCTGCTTATCTGATGTGGGAAAGATGCATTACGATGACAGATGCGATCAAGCACATTCAAAGGTTGAACCCCACCGCATTCCAACCAGAAGCCAACTTTAAACGGTCCCTTGAAATGTTTGAAGTTCACCTGAGGGGCAAGGTCTTCCATGGCGGTGCATCCTTGTCCCATCAAGATGACAACCATGAACAAGATCATCGTGAACCTGGAGTGAAGATGCTCCTCGTGAATTCCACTGCCCCACTACAGGGGGGCGAGATTCCCCTTTCATAACATACATGCCAACCTGGATGGTACACCACACTTGCTCTCGCATCACTGGTTTCTGTTCTTCATGTATGCGTCCAATGGTACCCGGCTGCAGTCAATGTCATCTATCGAGTCGTAGCGCGCTTTCCATGCTGATAATTGTTTAGGGTTTATATTGTATATTTCAAAACACGATCTTCAGACATGGATTGCTTACCTTACCAGAATCCCACGTACACTGTAGGGTCCATTGTAACCGTAGACAACCCAACAACGTACAACGACTTGGATAAGACAACAAGTATCGTGGGAATAGTGTACGAGGCTTACATTCACAAGGGATTTCCGATGTATGGTGTGCTGATGAGAAAGAACAATGCGTGCTATGACATGAAAAAATTCAAGCAATCAACATCATGCTTGTCAAGTGATATATGTTGCCAACACTTGGATGAGAACCGTATCAGTCAAAATCGGCCGGGAGGCAGGAACGCCCAGTACTTTTGAAAAATGCAACAACACCTCTTGCGGTTGTGCATTGAGTTGACAATAAAATTTCAACAAACCTTTTTTTTATATTTGAATTATACTACCTCTTTTCTGTTCTTAAGATGGGTCTTTTTGAATTTGTATACGGAACATCCAAGCCGCAGCTGGGTTCCTTGCTTGATGGTGCCACATGGGATAAGTCAGTGAGTCAGCAGCTCAATTCCACTGTCCCCCCTCCGCGGGACCCGCTATCCCCCCTTAAGAATTCCCATAGTTTCTTAAGCAGGAGCCTTCTTGATACAATACGGTTTCTTTGGATGACCGGACCATAGTGAATGAGGTTGCGAAAGACGCGACACACATTAATCCGCGGTGGTGTCTTTTGGAGACGATGACATGTTTCCGCCGTTTGCATGTGGAGTCAGATGTTTTTCGATCGTCGTCGTCAGTGTTCCTCCGTTTGCGGGTGTTCGTTCGTACGGAGGGGTGGCTTACGCTTGAGGGGCACCATCCAGATTGGTATGAATGTTACAAAAACTCAGACATCTGGGTGATCTTAATCAGATGACTCCGACGTCTCGCCAAATTGTATAAAGGGTGTCCCACGGATAACGTCAGAACGTTTTGTATGAAAAATCAAATATGGACAAATGTCTCATGGTAATTCAAGCATCCACTCAACGTGTTGCTGATGTGGATAGAGTTGTTTCACGTGAAGAATGCTATAATATACCTGTGAGTCTGAGCAATGAGATCTGTGAAGACTTCAAAGACATAGAAATTGATCTGCCTCACATGCGAACAACTGGAGAACCAGGGAGATTGTTGGTAAATAAGGAAAGTCATTTCTTGCAGGCAATTTGTAACATGAGTCACACATTTCCATGTGACATCGAAACAGCCCTCATATATGTTGACATCTTTGGACTACATCCAGATCAGATGAACTACACTTCCGTTGAATTTAAGCTACCCGTATATCCTCGAACCTATGAATTTCTTACTAAACATCCGGGGGCCCGGGGGACATGTAGTAAGAAAGACAACGAATTCTCCATAGGGGTATCATAGGGGTCAACTCCCCAGGGGATGCTGTCCTTTACGAACAGGGATTTTCTGTTCGAACAGCCTTCAGGAAGATGCCAGCTGCCCCCACAATGTCTCTGTCGCAGGTGAATTGACAGTTCTTGCAGGTGTATGTCTCTCCACACTTGTTCAAGAAACCGCACATAGGGCATGTCTGACTTGTGTAATGCTCAAGCACATGCAAGAACACTGTCCCGTACTCTTCACACTTCTCCTTCAGCCGATTGAACAGCACAGAGTGGCTCAAAGTCAGCATCTGACGGGCAACCTTGGTTGTCAGCTCCCGTTCAGCACTGATTGTCATCTTCGCCGTCTCCAATTGAGGTACCAACAACACATCGTAGCGAGCGGCCAAGAAATTTGTTGTCTGGTCCCTAAATTCTTTCTTGAGGTAAAAAATTGTCTTCCGAATGCGAATCATCAGCTTCTTTATCTTCATCCTCTCTTTTGATCGTAAGGTTTTCTCAGTATCCAACCTTGACTGCAGCTTGTCATGAACCAGCAGGAGTTTGACAAGGTCGGATGCCTGTCCCTGACCAAGCATGAAGGATTCCTCATTCTCAGGTGAGTACGTGACCATTGTCTTTCGGACGCCTGGGTCGATGGAGGCAGTTGCAACCTTGTCTGGATTGACAGGCTTCCGCTCTGCCCTTCTGTCCCTAGCAGCGACAGACACTGTCCACGGAGTTTGCTCCTTTTTCTTGTAAAACCAATGAGTTTTATGAAACGATACACTGTTTTAGTTGATAATCTTAAATTGTGAGTACTTTTGAAAAAAACAACAACGCCTCTTGAGGTTATGCATTGAGTTGACAATAAAACGATTTTAACAAATCCTTATTCGTCTCAAAAATGTTGCTTACAAATTCACGTCGTTTTCGATTTACCCAAAGCGTTTCCACCTTCACAGTAGAACGACTGATGTTCGTAAACTCAGAAGTTTTTAACACACCCAAGTCAGCGACCATTCTTCACGCCAATTTGCTAACGGCGATGTCGTACATTTATTTCCATCTGATATATGTTTCATTTTACTGTTCTGCCGACTGTAGAGGCAAGGTCTCCGGGTCGACCAGTTGTTGGAGCTTAGCCACCTTGTGGTTAGCAGTGTTCAGTTGCCGGCGCAAGCGAGCAATGAGCTCATCCTTTTCCAGTACGGAGGTCTTTAACTCTGCGTTCTCCTCCAGGACGTCCCAATAACAGTTTTGCAGCTTAGCGACTTGCTCGCGAGTCGGGGGATCCATTGCTCTGCAATATCACAGCAATAAATTCATGATGATTCAAACGTATGGCGCACAATCAGGGGGGGTGTTTATTTGATTACAGGAACGCTTTGAAAATATTATTAATGCTCACATCGTGAGCACTTTGACTTTTCATGATACTGTACATCTTATTTACGTGAATCGTGTTACAACCCATTTTTTTCTTCTTCGTCGAGGCACCAGGGAATATGTCGTTCAGGAGCCCACGCGACTTCGACGAGCTCTTTCTTCATCATCTTGTTCCGAAGAAGGATGCGCATTTTCGAACACGACGCCTGTGTGTTCGATATCGCTGTCTCCAAGTCTTGCTTGATCGTTTGAAACTTGGAGTGCGTATCAGAGTCGCCGTTGAAACGTTCGAGTGCGACAGTCAACGCATCGACGATTTCGTGAAGACAATGCATCTCTACATTGTCGTGCAGTTGTCGTTCGCATAGCGTGTCGACCATGACCCGAGGGACTCTCACGATCTGAGGTTCGCTGTACGCAACCATGCTCAATGTTTCGATTTCAGGAACTCGCTCCGTAAGCGCCAGGACGTATTCGAATGGAAAGTCATCGTCATTGCACCCTTCCTCCTGCTTAAATCGAAATAAACCGTGCCATTTGGGGCAGAATGGATAAGTGTACAAGTGTCGATCAGTGGTCCACATGGTTGACGTCTTTTACCAGAGTGGAGTACGCTTTTCCGAACACAGCATATTTCATTTATATCGTTTTTTGAGGAACGGGCGGCAAAGATCCCGTGGCACAAAAGAACACGGGATCTACGGGATATTTGTTGATGTGCCCTACTACTGCCGGTGGAATTACCACTTTACTGTCCCCACTTTCCTCGAGGTACATGTGGAACAAGGCAACCTGAAATCTTCCTCAAAAAACAAAACTTAAATTATAACACGATGGCCAACAACATTTCAAGACAAATAGCTTTCTGGATCGGGTGCATAGGAATCAGGACAGCTTTCGTGATTCTTGCCTTTCTCGCGACACCTATGTATCTAAGGTACATGGGCGTCTTGGCCCTTGTGCCAGCAATAGGGTTCTTTGTCATATACTTTGGAGGCCTTCGGAAAACGGGGATAGAGGTGGCGCCAGATGGCGGGAAGATCTGGTGGTCGAAACTTCGCCCTGTTCACGGCACGTTATACCTATTGTTTGCAATCCTTGCGCTCTCCCGCTGGCAAAGACATGCATGGGTCGCCTTGGCTGTCGATGTATTCATCGGTGTCCTCGCTAAACTGTGTTTCGTTGTGGGTTCTAAAAAAACGATTTAGGAATACATATCACCCCTATGTTTTTGCCAGGGGTCTCGACTCGACACAGGTTCCGTCATGATGCGAGAGGTCGGTCGCTCTGTGACTCGACGCGGCGATGCCCCAGGTTGCTGTGGCCCCTTTAGGCAAAATTTTCTACCCACTCAAATGCGCTTCAGATCAGCACCATTCGCTGTGAACAGTGCATGCTGCTGCTGTTTGTGAATCTTGAGGATCCTGCTTCCCATGAACAACACCACATATGACTTATTAATCTTGATGATATAAGACCTCTCCACGCGAACAGCCTCATTGGTGATTGTAAGCTCCTCACCAGTTGCCTCATGCACACTGACCTCGTGTGTGTCCACACAAACGCCCTCCGCATTCTCAACCCATATGCGTGCCATGTCATGATCGAGGCTCTGGAGCTTGACAACGATGTTCGGATCCATGGACGTCCTCAACTCGTACACATGGCGTTTCAAGTAGCTCATGGACATGGTGCCGGAGGCTGCAGGATTCATGTTGGTAAATGTGTAAGTGTGTAAAATGTGTATCTGATTGTGTTTACACTGCATTTCCAATGTCGCGTCTCGGTGTTGTGTATGGTCGCATGCGGTTTTTAATAAGCCATCAGCTTGACATTGGCGTATACATCTAAATGGTGGCATAGCAGTGCAGATGGACATTGAACGAATTGTCTGCTAGTTATTTTGCCACTTGTGACAAATGCGACTGCGATACGCTGGCACAAAAGGCCGAGCCGGGGGATCACATTGCGGTTTGGGATGAGACGGTGGGGCATCACGGCATATTTGTCGGGATCGATGGCGGATCGAACTATGTCATTGATGGTGTTCACACGTCATGGCACGGCAGCAGTTCACGTGGTTGGCCTGCCTTGTCACATAAACTTGGCAGGGTGGAAACAATGACGACTCCGACGAAGGTGACCACGAAGCCGGCAAATTGCTCGTTGTCCTGCTGTCTGCGGTTGATGATGTCGGAGGGGAGTGATGGCGGCGGGATGGCCTCGCCGCGATACATGAAATCACTGACCATGTCAGTCAGCTTTTCTTTGGCAGCTGCAAAAGCCTCCTCCATTGTACCGCCCGCACCAATCGCACAGTCAACATCAGGCACGAACACTTCGTGGCATGAATATCCATCCTCAGGTCGGAAACAAGTGTTGTATACACCCCAAAATTCATATAAATCGAGGTATACTTTTGGCGCTGACATGAAGGGCTCAAGCTCAACCAAGGGTTCACGTTTACTTATCTTGTTCGGCGTACGCTTACACTCGACGGAATACTAAAATGAAACCGCTTTCTGTACGGTACACCTTGCGGTGTAACCTAATGTTGTCGCGACCACCGGAGGGGGACCGAGTGGTGTCTACAACAATACGAGTTTTTATTCATCAACAACAACAGAGCTGCTGTGGGCAAATGGAAGAGGTCGTCCTAGACCCATCAATTCCATCTTGCGGTTGTGCATTGAGTTGACAATAAAAAAAAATTCAACAACTCTTTGTTCGTCTCAAAAAGTTTGCTTACAAATTCACGTCGTTTTCGATTTACACCAAAGCGTTTCCACCTCCACAGAGTAGAACGACTGATGTTCGTAAACACAGAAGTTTTAACACACCCAAGTCAGCGACCATTCTTAACGCCAATTTTCTAACGGCGATGTCGTACATTTATTTCCATCTGATATATGTTTCATTTTACTGTTCCGCCGACTGTAGAAGATCTTCATTGTGAATTGCTTTAATCCTAGCGAGTCATCAGCTGAATCCATATGCACCGCTACACGGTGCCCGCGCTCCTCCCGTTCATAAATCCAACTGAGTTGTCAAGCAGGAGTCTACTCGTGGTATTCAGTAATCAGTATGCACCGCGCTCCTCCATTCAGATTGGTGCGCGCTGGTCCTCGAATTCGTCGTGAATGTGAATGAATGTATGCGCAGCAATTTTTTTTATTCGAAAACCAGACTAAGATAAAAGGAGAAGCAGAAAAAACACATCATACATGCAGACTTTGGGGGATTTATATCGGTGCGTCATGGCTAGAGACAAAATAATAAAGCATTCCATTATTATGGAGTGTGCAAATATACAATCAGTACAAACATTTGATGGCAGGATAATCTTGGCTATAATATGGGTGGATCAAATTCGCCGAGGTGCTTACATGTTTGAAAATACCATACTTCAACTTACTTGCACTGACGAGGAAACGACTCCCGCCGTTGCATCTTCAATAGGAATTGGGCCCTCGTTTCAGATGGTTCGTGAATTACACAAGACATTAAACAACATGCAAGAACCTTCTGACAAAGACAAACACAAACTGTATGACGGAGCAAAGGCTTGGCTAAAAAACATCATGGGTCATTGGTTCCGTTGTGGATACGAATTGGAATGGTTGCATTCCATCAGGTACTCGCAAGTGGGCCCCTTCCCTTCCCTTCCCTCTGTATCTGGACCCCTACAGTCAACGGAATACTTAAATGAAACCGCTTCGTGTACGGCACACCTTGCGGTGTAACCATTTTTCTTGTCAAAAGTTGCCATGTGATTTATCAAAGATTTGAATCTATTGCAACAACGCAAAGCCTGTTCTTTCTACGCACCCATCGCTAATCTTAAAGAAATCCGATGTCTTGTCTGCAGTCTGGATGATTATAAAGTGTCCCACTTTATTTGAGAACAACTGTAGCCAGGGTTTAGAATATACCCCTGTCTTTTGAGGCTTTTGAAAAGTTGACCAACCGCGCGAGAGTCACTTCCTCTCACGATGTCCACTGACGTTCTGTTGTTTTCTGGGCTAATACCCGGATGTTTCAATCTGTTGACCGTTACATGATGAGTCCCCAAAAGTCCGCGTGTATGTGTTTTCCCCGCACGCGCAAGAGCACACAAGCCGCCCATGCATGCATCATCATGCGTGTGAGTCAGCGACTTAAGACATCGAGTTACAATGTGTCTGGCATATCCTGAGAATCATGGATTCTCTGTCTGACCAACGCCTCTCACCGACATTTCTGAGATAAAAAACGTAATTAGGACGTTTACAGAATACTTAAATGAAACCGCTTCGTCCGCGTTCCCACTCACTACAGATATATCAACAACATGGGCAGCAACATGGAGGGCAACTGGGACATGCTGAAGCAGGCTGCTGCTGAAAAGCCGATTGTCATCAAAGGCACTGGAACCTACAAGCGCACTTTTCCGGTGGACCACATAACAGGCAAGGTGCTGATCCGTGGTGCAGCTAGTGACAACGAGGTGCTGCTTGAGCAGAGCAGCGGGAAGTACACATGCATAAAGCTCATGCGTGGGCTGTGGGAAGAGCCAACGGGGCACAGCAGTGGCACCTTCTTTCCAGTCGCAGCACCTGCCGGCGTAGGGGTGTTGTGGGGCAGCGCTGGGCACTGCCTCATGCCCGCTAGCGTGCAACAGAAGTGGAGGTGCGGCTACGGCACAGACGTGCTGCCGTCCAGTCTGTCCACTCGGCCGGTTCCCCGCGCGATTGTGGACTTGGGCTGGCTAACAGCGGGGCGCAACGTTAGCGAGCTGGCTGAACACATCCCCTCGCAGCCCTCGCAGCGCATCGGTGAGGCTGAGGTCCTGCCGGACTTCGGGTTCATGGTCACCAAGGCACCTGAGGGGGGTCCGATGCAGCTCTTCATTCCCAGCGCAAGGAAGCTGGTGGATGGGGACGCGGTGTGCGTGCTGGGGTTTGCTCATCGCCTGACTGCCGAATGGGCGAAAAGGTTTCTGCGCACCGAGGCGGATTATGAGCAGGCCGCTAATGAGGCCGAGCTACTGGGCCATCAGCTACCTGCTCCAGCAGACTGGCGGCTGGATGAAAATCTAGCCCTGCGACGTGTGCTTGACCTGGAGGATGATGTGTGCTACCCCTCGCGCTTGGTCGTGTCGCCTGGACTGGTGGCCGGGGCCTCTCAGCGCATCATAGAGCACACCTGCAGCACCTTCCCGGGCATGTCAGGCGGGCCGGGCGTGGACGTGCAAACCCCTTGGCAGCTGATGTTTGTGCACACTCGCGCCGACGCCGACTTCCGCCGCAACAACTACGGCTACTCCGTCCACCACCCGCTCTTTGTCAATGCCTATGAGCGGGAGGTGCTACTGAGGCTGCTGGCCACATCCTCCGACCTGCTTTCAAAAGAGATGATGCGCTGCTTGCACGGGTATCTGGATGCCCACAAGGACCAGCTTTCTGACCAAAGCGTTTTGCATCAGGTGGAGAAGCGATGCTGATTCTCAGATATCCACATACATTTGCAACATACCATGTCAATACTAACCCAAGTTACACTCAGACCGGTGTTTAGGCAGGAACGCCCATTATTTCACAAATGAACGTGTGGCTCTGGCTCGACGACTTGTGCTTCAAGGAGGGGCGACCCCGTGTGACGACACCTCCTCGACTTGTACAGGCGCTTTCAAGGTGACTTTCGAAGCCCAGCACTCATCCTCGATCGCTTCAACACGACGATAGTTTTCAGCGACCTGCACCAAATCAACTTTGCCTTCCATTTTGGCAATAGTGTTCCGCTGGGTTGCGAATTTGATTTGCTGTTCGCTTTCCTGCTCCAATTTTAATATTCTGCGTTCAAGTAATTCTTTCTTGTGCATGAAATGGTCATGGATGGATTCAATCTCCTTTTGAAGCTTTGCATCGTAGTCGACAGTGCCAACATCTTTTAATGGTGTTCGTTTGATGCAACGACGACGAAGGTAATGAGGAGTGATCGTGATCGCTGAGTGATCGCTCATGTTTGATTACTTATTCCAATCATGATGCATGATGTTTTTATACTTCAATAATGCAACTTGCAAGCAGTAGTAGTAGCAGGCGGGTTGTTGTTGAGTTTAGTGATACACCTTGCAACTCAGTTGTTGAGTTTAGTGATACACCTTGCAACTCTGTCTGAACAGTGCAGCCAACCCGAGACCGAATATGATTGAAATGATTGATGACCCCGTCTTGGTATCGAATGCTTTGGTAATCATGACATTTCGTACGATACGAGGCGAGGCGATGAGGGACGAGAATCCGCCACCGCATCCGTGCACTGAATATTAATGAATGGCCCCGACAATGAATTCGACAGAGAGAGATTCGAGTTTGTATGGCTGTAATAATCTGTATGGATTTTGCGTTGTTTACACTCGTTTTTCGAGGCGCACATGGAACACTTGTCGTAGATTCGTTCGCCATCCTGTTCGGTTGAACCTGGGTAGGACGACTCCTGCATGTTGGGGAGGGGGATTCCGTATTGTTTGCAAAGATCCTCATTGAGACGCCTGTCATGATCGTTCAGGGAATTCCATTGCTCGATAGTCATGCTTGACAGCTCGTACCTCAGTTGCTTCTCAAGCGAGTCTGCGCGCTCAGTCTCAAGCTCAAGCTCAATCTCCATACTATTCACTCGAGCAGCATCTGCATTATTTCGAACGCGCTCAGTCTCAAGCTCAATCTTCAGTCGAGCATTCTCAAGCTCAATCTCCATACTATTCACTCGAGCATTCTCAAGCTCAATCTCCATACTATTCACTCGAGCAGCATCTGCCTTCTTTCGAACGCGCTCAGTCTCAAGCTCAATCTTCAGTCGAGCCATGTAAATAATAGCGAAAGTAGAGATGCAGATAAGTAGTTGAGAATTGTCAATCATTGTTTATAAATTCTGATGATTGTTTCTTAAGTCGTGTGTTACGCAATCTCAATCTCTGGGCCATGTACTGTAGTGTACCAGTCGACCCCGTAGCCGTTGAATTTAAGCTACCCGTATATCCTCGAACCTATGAATTTCTTACTAAACATCCGGGGGCCCGGGGGACATGTAGTAAGAAAGACAACGAATTCTCCATAGGGGTATCATAGGGGTCAACTCCCCAGGGGATGCTGTCCTTTACGAACAGGGATTTTCTGTTCGAACAGCCTTCAGGAAGATGCCAGCTGCCCCCACAATGTCTCTGTCGCAGGTGAATTGACAGTTCTTGCAGGTGTATGTCTCTCCACACTTGTTCAAGAAACCGCACATAGGGCATGTCTGACTTGTGTAATGCTCAAGCACATGCAAGAACACTGTCCCGTACTCTTCACACTTCTCCTTCAGCCGATTGAACAGCACAGAGTGGCTCAAAGTCAGCATCTGACGGGCAACCTTGGTTGTCAGCTCCCGTTCAGCACTGATTGTCATCTTCGCCGTCTCCAATTGAGGTACCAACAACACATCGTAGCGAGCGGCCAAGAAATTTGTTGTCTGGTCCCTAAATTCTTTCTTGAGGTAAAAAATTGTCTTCCGAATGCGAATCATCAGCTTCTTTATCTTCATCCTCTCTTTTGATCGTAAGGTTTTCTCAGTATCCAACCTTGACTGCAGCTTGTCATGAACCAGCAGGAGTTTGACAAGGTCGGATGCCTGTCCCTGACCAAGCATGAAGGATTCCTCATTCTCAGGTGAGTACGTGACCATTGTCTTTCGGACGCCTGGGTCGATGGAGGCAGTTGCAACCTTGTCTGGATTGACAGGCTTCCGCTCTGCCCTTCTGTCCCTAGCAGCGACAGACAATACGAGGAAATATTCGCCGAAGCGGGATTTTTGGACCTTCGGATCGTGGGTCGGGTTTTCCTCAGGCATCAACTTATGGAGTTGTTTGCTACCGAAGTAGCGCATGTTGCCCAATATTTCTTTGAAGATGAAGAGTTTGTCGCCATCCTTGGAAACGTTCTTCTGATCCATCTCAATGACCCAACCCCTCTCAAGCTCTGTCTTCTTCCGTCTGAACGGAGCTGAAAACTGCTTGATGTTACCTGCTTTCAGATTCGAAAAGCAAGCCTTGATGTTTGCCAATGCAGACTTGATTGCGCTTTGGCGTACGCTTTTGGGGCATTGAAGCAACCATTGGCGATTCTTGAAGTACGGGTTTGGCATCTTCCCCTTCCCCCTCACCTTGTTCGTCACATACCTGTCTCGAATTCGGAAGACAGACTTGTGAGTGCTCCCGACGCCCAACCGTGCTGCCACCTATTTTACATGTGTTCACATGAACACATCTGGGAAAAATTTAGTATCAGTTGACGAATGTGGGTTTAGTGAGCGTCTCAAGCCACATTATGGGTATTCCCCTGTAGGAAAACCTGTTATCGTTAAAACTACTGGTGGGTGGGTACACCATAGTTTGTTGATGGCAGTTTTTTCAGATGGTAGGAAGGAGTTCGTTGTGAAGAAAGGATCTGTGAAGAAGACGGACTTCGCTGCATTTATTGACTCATTGAGTTTGTGCAATAATTAAGTAGTAATAATGGACAACGCCAGTATCCATAAGAACTTGGTCCTCAGAAGCCCCGTAAATATTTGTTACACTCCTCCTTACAGTCCAGAATTCAATGCTATTGAGCTGTGCTTCGCTAAGGTGAAGAAGGACTTTCGTCGATTGAACTATATACCAAACGATACCAAACGATAGTCGAATGCCGGCCTTCATTCCATTTCCCCCGATCCAGCAGTTCAGGAACTTCCTAAAAGAGTTGCCATGCGTCTTCGGAAGCACGATCAAGTCGGCTGCAGTGGTTAGGGCAGGCTACATGATCGCAGGGGCAGTTGTGGTGGCTGGAGCGGTGGTAGCTGCAGCGACGCAGCTCGCCAGCACGCCTTGGGTGTAACCAGAGTCGATGATTTGTGTACAAGCGTTCATGATTTTAGGAGGTTGATTGTGTGTGAAATGATTCTGAAGACGAAGAAGGAGTACCTGAAGAAGTTAAGAAATTGTTAAGTTGTTTACAGTATCGAGGTATTGACACAGGTGCCACCGCCAGGTGCGAGAGGTCTCCATGTGATGTGACTCGACACGACACAACAAGTGTCTTTTCGATGACGCCGCCGTGGCGTGCGAGGGACGAGGCCGTCACATCCAATCTACCAAGGAGGCAGCTTGACACATTTTCATCATCATACCACCATTTTCTAATGAGTCAGGTTACAATTAGCATGGTGATTCCACTTGGTAGAGGGATTCTTCTTCTGACTTGCGATAAAGTCAACAGAATATTAAAATGATACCGCCTGGGCTCCCCCTTCAGAAAACAATCGAGAAGGAGGCTGCTATAAGCCGCCATGTGAGAATGACGTTGTGATTTCAGGGTGATTGTATGCGCAAACAAGGTATTGGGGTCAAGAGCGGTGACACATGGGTACTGGTTCAAGTTCAATTGTTTTATGTAAACATCATAACAATAGCACGGATAACGATGCACGGTGATCCTCTCCCGCGAACTCAGGATTCATCAGAACCTCGCAGACATCGAGATGGGCATGAATAAAGGCTATCCTCAGTGACTGGCTATCGTTGTCATCTGCCTTGGCACGGTGCTCCTCGCCCGCGAACAAAGGATTCATCAGAACCTTGCAGACATCCACATGTCCTTCACTAGCGGCTAATCTCAATGCACGACTGTCTTGGTCATCTGCTTTGGCACGGTGCTCCTCGCCCGCGAACTCAGGATTCATTAGAACCTTGCAGACATCGAGATGGCCTCCATTAGCGGCGGCACTTAGTGCCTTGCTGTAGTATGAATCAGCTTTGGCACGGTGCTCGCCCGCGAACTCAGGATTCATCAGAACCTTGCAGACATCCACATATCCATCCCTAGCACCTTCCCTCAGTGCATAGCTTTCGTTGTCATCTGCCTTGGCACGGTGCTCCTCGCCCGCGAACTCAGGATTCATCAGAATCTTGCAGACATCCACATGTCCTTCCATAGCGGCGGCACACAGTGCCTTGCTGTAGTCTGCATCAGCTTTGGCACGGTGCTCCTCGCCCGCGAACTCAGGATTCATCAGAACCTTGCAGACATCCACATATCCTTCCCGAGCGGCGTCATTTAGTGCATAGCTAAAGTCTGCATCAGCTTTGGCACGGTGCTCCTCTCCCGCGAATTCCGGATTCATCAGAACCTTGCAGACATCCACATGGCCTCCAATAGCGGCATCACTCAGTGCACGACTGTTGTTGTCATCTGCCTTGGCACGGTGCTCCTCTCCCGCTAACTCAGGATTCATCAGAACCATGCATACATCTAGATAGCCTCCTTCAGCGGCGTACCTCAGTGCACTGCCGAAGATTGCATCTGGTTTGGAACGGTGCTCCTCACCTGCGAACAATGGATTCATCAGAACCTTGCAGACATCGAGATAGCCTCCACTAGCGGCTAAGCTCAGTGCCTGGCTTTCACTGGCATCTGCCTTGGCACGGTGCTCCTCTCCCGCGAACTCAGGATTCATCAGAACCTTGCAGACATCGAGATGGCCTCCATTAGCGGCTAACCTCAGTGCCTGGCTTTCACTGTAATCTGCCTTGGCACGGTGCTCCTCTCCCGCGAACAAAGGATTCATCAGAACCTTGCAGACATCCAGATAGCCTCCCTGAGCGGCATACCTCAGTGCCTGGCCATGATTGGCATCTGCCTTGGCGCAGTGCTCGCCTGCAAAATCCGGATCCATAAGAAGCTTGCACAGATCCACATGGCCTCCATAAGCGGCGTACTCCAATGCCCGGATATCGTTGTGATCTTTTAGCAATATGCGGACGACGTCGGCTCGCCCGGCCTTACACGCTATCCTTATGGGGTTCTTATTGAGATGATCACATCTGTCCACTAGCGCCTGTGCTTCACATGCAGCGTCATCCGCGAAAGCAGTATGCATGGCTCGACTGATGAATCCTGCGTGCATCCAGCACCCGTCCTTCTTCCAACTGCCTGCTCGGCGCATGAACAAAACCACGAGTTCCATCTGAAGCGCTTCCATACCGGTCCGATTGTTCCTCAAAATATCCTCCTTCAAGCTTCGACGTGACCTGAGGATGAAAGATAGATCTTCGGTACACTGCCACAGAACATCTATACATTTTCTGAGCGCTAAACCGACAAATTCCTCATACAGCTAGGGACATTTGGTATTGGGACCATAAAAGTGCTTGACATGACAGTAACATTACAAAATGCCAAGGTATCATCCATTAATTGATTCAGTATGACCATACACAAGTGCTTGACATGACAGTAACATTACAATCAAGAACAACATACAGTCGGAGACGCAATTTGTGGGACACCCTACCGGTGATCCTTGAACCCAATGGGTAGATCAGCTAAAGGCGAGCACATATTTTTGCCCTTCATCTCTGTATTTCAGCATTTAAGCTGGCCCAAAGGATAACAAGGCAAGCTGCTGACAAACCCAGGTGGGTCGGTCGGTTTAGCTCTCACACTCGCCTCTCTGGAAACTGGGGTTTTAGGGGGAGGCGAGGGAACACAGAATACATCCGGTCGCTCAACGTTGTCAGAAGCAGAAGAAGGTTCTTGGCAGCGTTCACGTCTAGGTTCCAGGTTGCACTATAGCCACATTGGATGCGCTTTCGACACTGCAGTACTTTGTGGACCTTGACGTTATTCACCACCATCTTCTGCTTCTCAAAAGTTTTAGCCCCTTCTCCTTTGTCTGACACTACTTCTTTTTCTCATGGTTATTAATATTGCACCCACGTTTCTTTATACCCATAATAAATGTACGTCAACTTTTCAGAATCCCCAAAATAAAAGGTGTCCCACAATCAAATGTCCCTAGCTGTATGATTTTGACAAGGCACAACACTGTTTGAAGACACATCTCACTGCACCAGTCATCCTACAAGTAGGGCTGACAATTGCCAATGAATTCGTCAATTCAACAAGTTTGTGCCAAGGCATCATCCATTAATTGATTCAGTATGGCCATACACAAGTGCTTGACATTACAATCAAGAAACAACCTATGAATTGGACAAGGAAACCCTAAACAAACTCACTAGGGGTTGTGTGAAGAAATCTGCTGCTGGGTAGCATTCAGGATTCCTTTGCTGTTAACCTCAATGAAGTCTGCTCCCATGAGAATCGAGATGGTCAGTATGCACATCAACACTGCAATGGGGAATGCAGTGTGTGTCAGGTATATGCCAGTGTAAGGACAACAACAAGTTAAAATTTAATGTTACATGACATGTTACATTGTGCAAAATACATGACATGTTACATTTAATATTAAATGGTGCAAAATAGAATAGTTACATTGAATGTACAGAGGACAGCAAATTCAATATGATTCGAATGGTGTTGTTCCGCCATGGATAATAGCAAGTTGGTGAACCGTGACCATTACAGAGGTACGTAGCGCATAATTACAAGCTGGCAGGAACGCAGTGTCGAGCGTAGTGGGATAAACTCACCAAGATTGGATGTCATCAACTACAAAGTTGCTCCGAACAATGAAGTACCACGCAGCCTTTATAGGTTTTCAGCTTTCCTCCCACCTCGAGACTTATTAGAATCTCTGAGTATTCTGGGTTGACTTGGACATGTTTCCTGTGTTACGAAAATCACGAGTAATTCAGTTGGTACACAGAAAGTCGGTTGATTTTTGTGATATGGAAAACATGTCCGATTTTACTACAGAGAAATTGCATGCCGAGCTTTTTAAAGCAGAATGTAGTAAAACCTCCTCACCTACACCTCCACCATCCATCTCTTCTACCTCCTCACCTACACCTCTACCATCCATCTCTTCTACCTCCTCACAAGCGGTAGATGGATGGTAGATGAATGGTAGAGGATGGATGGTAGATGGATGGTAGATGGATAGATAGTAGAGGTGTAGGTGAGGAGGTAGAGGGTATGGGTACAGTATGGGTACTACAATGTAGAACCACCCACACATACCATGTACAATAAATACAAAAGTGCATAAATCAGTCAGTCAGTCAGTGCAGTGCAGTGCATCAGCAGCATTTGACTATCCTGTAAGCTATATCCGACCAGCTCAAATCGATATAGCATCCTGTAAGCTATCGAACACTCGCGACAGTTCATGAAGGCAGTGCAGCAGCAGCATCTAACAACTATCCTGTAAGCTAGATCCGACCAGCTCAAATCGATATAGCATCCTGTAAGCTATCGAACACTCGCGACAGTTCAGGAAGGCAGTGCAGCAGCAGCATCTAACAACTATCCTGTAAGCTATATCCGACCAGCTCAACTCGACATAGCATCCTGTAAGCTATCGAACACTCGCGACAGTTCAGGAAGGCAGTGCAGCAGCAGCATCTAACAACTATCCTGTAAGCTAGATCCGACCAGCTCAACTCGATATAGCATCATGTAAGCTATCGAAAACTCGCGACAGTGCAGCAGCATCTAACAACTATCCTGTAAGCTAGATCCGACCAGCTCAACTCGATATAGCATCCTGTAAGCTATCGAACACTCGCGACAGTGCAGCAGCATCTAACAACTATCCTGTAAGCTAGATCCGACCAGCTCAACTCGATGTAGCATCCTGTAAGCTATCGAACACTCGCGACAGTGCAGGAAGGCAGTGCAGCAGCAGCATCTAACAACTATCCTGTAAGCTAGATCCGACCAACTTCACCTGGTTGGTTGAACAAACGCGATTGATAGAGCTAGCAAAAGCACTTCCTGAGCAATTAGCGAACAGGCGATGCAACTCGTCGCGAAATCCTGGAAGCTTCCGAATTTCCAAGAATTGAGTGGTAACCAGCGAAAGATGTGGTGCTTCCTCGCTGCACCGAGCATATAAACCGACTAAACCCTTATCATGTTTCAGCTGAAGATCGCTACGTTCCACACATTTTGCGGTATGTCTATCCTGTGACAGGTCACCTTTCACCGATGCGAGCGTTTGCGGTCAGCCAGCTGTAACCAGGTCAGATCCGACACGTGTTTCTGCGAGTCCGCAGCTGAATTCCCCTGTCCCACATCGTGTGTCCCTATATACATGTGTCAAGCAGAGGTCTGCTTGAGACGACACGACACGTGTCCCCCACGATGCGCCCATGAAAATACGAGTGTAAACCGACATGTCATCAGATCTGCCATGTGTTTTTCGCGCGCCTCGAATCTTCACACGAGTCCGCAGCTGAATTCCCTTGACTGTAGATTAGATGGTATGTTATCCAGAATGGATACAAGAACATCTATGTTGGAGCTGGTGATTTGTCTGCCACCAAGTGACCCAGATTCGCCACTACTGTATCATTCTTCGTACGAACTGTAACCGTCTCGTACCATCGACTTCTAGCAAGGTGGTACCGTTCCTCGTCATTGTACAGTTCATATTGTAGTTGCATCCACAACACGTCTGTGGTTTGATGCATACAAATCTGTAGTGCACAAGTGTGGTATCCAATCGCCATCATATTGATTGCTATAGGAATTGTTATCGGTCGGATTTTTCCTACAACTGGCAAGCTAGCTTTCCATGTCCATGCATCAACATCTCCTATATTGATCCGCACCCACTTTATATGTTGGATCCCCATGCCAGCCAATGTGATGTTGCGCACCACATCACCCTCTCTAGGCAGTTCGTATTGTAGATATGACTCCCCATTGCTTTCCCTTCGGAGAAATTTGTCGCAGCTCAAGCACACCTGGTAGGACACCAATAGGTGTGGACGCTTACCCGCTAATAGCATCATTAATGATGTTTATACTGACCAATTCATACACAATGTTTATACTGACGAACAACATTTGGAACATTATCGCTTGGTCAGATACTCGTTTTTCGAGGCGTACACGGAACAACTTTTTCCAGAAAGTACCGACAAAAGAACGATACGGAGTCTGCAGGATGGAGAGCCGTGATCTAAAAAAGAACCACGATATTCTCGTTAACATCCTGCAATTTGTTGATTCAATATCGTATTGGTGTTCCACTGCCCCGTGGGTTGCTACACCATTTGGTTACACCGTAAGGTGTGCCGTACACTCCAGAAAACGGTTTCATTTTAGTATTCCGTCAAGTGTATGAAAAGACTCTAAATTTCTCAATTTTAGGTTGTAACAGTAGTTGCCTCGTTTGCTTTCCGAAAATAACTAAACTTCGAAACGCTGTCGATACCAAGCAGAGCCCCCGTATTCATGGAAAAAATAAAGAGAACGGGGTCTAGTTGACGTGGTTTTGAGTCTTTTGAAAAGTTGACCAACCGCGCGAGAGTCACTTCCTCTCACGATGTCCACTGACGTTCTGTTGTTTTCTGGGCTAATACCCGGATGTTTCAATCTGTTGACCGTCCAGTGCAGGTATACACTCATCCACGCTGTCGTGAATGCACATCGAACCCGCACGTTACACCTCCTCGACTTGTACAGGCGCTTTCAAGGTGACTTTCGAAGCCCAGCACTCATCCTCGATCGCTTCAACACGACGATAGTTTTCAGCGACCTGCACCAAATCAACTTTGCCTTCCAATTTGGCAATAGTGTTCCGCTGGGTTGCGAATTTGATTTGCTGTTCGCTGTCCTGCTCCAATTTTAATATTCTGCGTTCAAGTACTTCTTTCTTGTGCATAAAATGGTCATTGATGGATTCAATCTTCTTTTGAAGGTTTGCATCGTAGTCGACAGTGCCATCATCTTTTAATGGTGTTCGTTTGATGCAACGACGACGAAGGTAATGAGGAGTGATAGTGATCGCTGAGTGATCGTTCATGTTTGATTACTTATCCCAATCATGATGCATGATGTTTTTATACTCAATAATGCAACTTGCAAGCAGTAGTAGTAGCAGGCGGGTGTATGTCCTCAGTTGTTGAGTGTAGTGATACACCGGTCCCCCTTCACTACCAGGACTCGACCCCCCTTGTATCACTCAAATAACGTACATGTGTGTGTGTGCAGTCCATGGGGCGTACGTCCAAGAAGAACAAAAATGTGCAGCTACAAGAAGCACACACTTATTTCGCCATGCAACTATCTGGTGGGCAGCTTGTGAAGGTGACACGACACGACAGAATGGGCGTTCCTGCCTCCCGGCCGATTTTGACTGGTTGCGAAACATGGTATGGAGCGGATTTGTGATTCCTTTGTGCTGATGTCTCAAGTTAGCGAGTCGTTCAGGAGGCTCTAAATCCTGATTAGAAATTTAAAAAAATCGGCCGGGAGGCAGGAACGCCCATTACAGGTGTCTTTTCGATGACGCCGCCGTGGCGTGCGAGGGAAGAGGCCATCACATCCAATCCACCAAGGAGAAAGCTTGACACATTTTAATCATCATAACACCGTTTTCTAATGAGTTAGGTTACAATTTTCTAATGAGTCAGGTTACCGTTTTTTAATGAGAATGCGAACTCAGGATCCATCAGAACCTTGCAGACATCGAGATGGCCTCTCGCAGAGGCGACACTTAGTGCATCACTATCGTTTTCATCTGCCTTGGCACGGTGCTCCTCTCCCGCGAACTCAGGATTCATCAGAACCTTGCAGACATCCACATGTCCTTGCCGAGCGGCTTCACATAGTGCCTGGCTGTAGTATGAATCAGCTTTGGCACGGTGCTCCTCGCCCGCGAACTCAGGATTCATCAGAACCTTGCAGACATCCACATGTCCTTCCCGAGCGGCGTCAAGTAGTGCCTGGCTGAAGTCTGCATCTGCCTTGGCACGGTGCTCCTCGCCCGCGAATTCCGGATTCATCAGAACCTTGCAGACATCCACATGTCCTTCCTGAGCGGCGTCAAGTAGTGCCTGGCTTTCACTGGCATCTGCCTTGGCACGGTGCTCCTCGCCCGCGAATTCCGGATTCATCAGAACCTTGCAGACATCCACATGTCCTTCCCGAGCGGCGTCAAGTAGTGCCTGGCTTTCACTGGCATCTGCCTTGGCACGGTGCTCATCGCCCGCGAATTCCGGATTCATCAGAACCTTGCAGACATCCACATGTCCTTCCGTAGCGGCATCACGCAGTGCCTCGCTGTATTCGTCATCTGCCTTGGCCCGGTGCTCCTCGCCTGCGAACTCAGGATTCATCAGAACCTTGCAGACATCCACATGTCCTTGAATAACGGCGAATCTCAATGCACGACTGTCGTATGCATCTGCTTTGGCACGGTGCTCCTCGCCCGCGAACAAAGGATTCATCAGAACCTTGCAGACATCCACATGTCCTTCCATAACGGCATTAGTCAGTGCATAGTCTGCATCAGCTTGGGCACGGTGCTCTTCGCCCGCGAATTCCGGATTCATCAGAACCTTGCAGACATCCACATGTCCTTCCCGAGCGGCGGCACTCAGTGCCTTGCTTTCGTTGTCATCTGCCTTGGCACGGTGCTCCTCTCCCGCGAACTCAGGATTCATCAGAACCTTGCAGACATCCACATGTCCTTCCATAGCACCTTCCCTCAGTGCATAGCTTAAGTCTGCATCAGCTTTGGCACGGTGCTCCTCGCCCGCGAACAATGGATTCATCAGAACCTTGCAGACATCCACAAGTCCTTCTCTAGCGGCGGCACTCAGTGCACGACTGTTGTTGTCATCTGCCTTGGCACGGTGCTCCTCTCCCGCTAACTCAGGATTCATCAGAACCATGCATACATCTAGATAGCCTCCTTTAGCGGCGTACCTCAGTGCACAGCTGAAGATTGCATCGGATTTGGCACGGTACTCCTCACCCGCGAATTCCGGATTCATCAGAACCTTGCAGACATCGAGATAGCCTCCACTAGCGGCTAAGATCAGTGCCTGGCTTTCACTGGCATCTGCCTTGGCACGGTGCTCCTCTCCCGCGAACTCAGGATTCATCAGAACCTTGCAGACATCCACATGTCCTTCCTTAGCAGCGACACTCAGTGCCTGGCCATTATTGGCATCTGCCTTGGCGCAGTGCTCCTCGCCTGCAAACTCCAGATCCATAAGAAGCTTGCACAGATCCACATGGCCTCCATCAGCGGCGTACTCCAATGCCCGGATGTCGTTGTGATCTTTTAGCAATATGCGGACGACGTCGGCTCGCCCGGCCTTACACGCTATCCTCATGGGGTTCTGATTGAGATGATCACATCTGTCCACTAGCGCCTGTGCTTCACATGCAGCGTCATCCGCGAAAGCAGTATGCATGGCTCGACTGATGAATCCTGCGTGCATCCAGCACCCGTCCTTCTTCCAACTGCCTGCTCGGCGCATGATCAAAACCACGAGGTCCATCTGAAGCGCGTCCATACCGGTCCGATTGTGCATCAAAATATCCTCCTTCAAGCTTCGACGTGACCTGAGGATGAAAGATAGATCTTCGGTACACTGCCACAGAACATCTATACATTTTCTGAGCGCTAAACCGACAAATTCCTCATACAGCTAGGGACATTTGGTATTGGGACCATAAAAGTGCTTGACATGACAATCAAGAAACAACCTATGAATTGGACAAGGAAACCCTAAACAAACTCACTAGGGGTTGTGTGAAGAAATCTGCTGCTGGGTAGAGTTCAGGATTCCTTTGCTGTTAACCTCAATGAAGTCTGCTCCCATGAGAATCGAGATGGTCAGTATGCACATCAACACTGCAATGGGGAATGCAGTGTGTGTCAGGTATATGCCAGTGTAAGGACAACAACAAGTTAAAATTTAATGTTACATGACATGTTACATTGTGCAAAATACATTGAATGTACAGAGGACAGCAAATTCAATATGATTCGAATGGTGTTGTTCCGCCATGGATAATAGCAAGTTGGTGAACCGTGACCATTACAGAGGTACGTAGCGCATAATAACAAGCTGGCAGGAAAGCAGTGTCGAGCGTAGTGGGATAAACTCACCAAGATTGGATGTCATCAACTACCAAAGTTGCTCCGAACAATGAAGTACCACGCACTCGAGGGATGCAGCCTTTATAGGGGTAGTTCTGCCCCGCACCGCCCGAACAATGAAGTACCACGCACTCGAGGGATGCACCCCTGGTCATCGAAGTGTCCCCCACGATGCGCCCATGAAAATACGAGTGTAAACCGACATGTCATCAGATCTGCCACGTGTTTTTCGCGCGCCTCGAATCTTCACACGAGTCCGCATGCAAAGGGTGGAAGCGGAGCGCCACGCCAACAGAGCGGTGGTATGCTTCACTGCGGGAAGACTTGGGACCGCGATGTGAACGCTTCCAGAAACATCCTGATGCTTACACTTCACCAAGTATTTGGGAGAGAGCGTCCTCTCGCGTTTCGCCGAGACGCGGCGAGAAGTTCCTCGACAACCCCACCCCCACCCCCTGATACTGATATGGGGACACAGACGGTTGAACGGTTTACCAAAGAGGCTACTCGGAATATCTTCGAGAACCTCTTCAACCTTCTGCACTCCCCAACGTTGCCCAAAAGCAACGATCTGCAGTCTGGATGATTATAAAGTGTCCCACTTTATTTGAGAACAACTGTAAAGGAAGTGCATTTGCGCGTTCACTGTGCCACATAATTTCCCCCACATACATGGAAAGCGATTGCTTGCCTTTCTTTTCCTCGCAGGATGATGGTCAACAACATGTACCCAACCCTTATTATAGCGGTTTCACCAATTGCGCTTTTCATATACCTCCACCGTCGTGACGAGGCCTATCGTGACGAGGCCTATCGTGCTAAAGCCCGTGCTGACAATGAAGCTACTGCCCGTCGTGAGGCTGAGGCCCGTGCTGACAATGAAGCTACTGCCCGTCGTGAGGCTGAGGCCCGTGCTGACAATGAAGCTACTGCCCGTCGTGAGGCTGAGGCCCGTGCTGCTGAGTCTGAGGACCATCTCAGGCAAAAGTTGTTGTCGTTATCGCCTGATGACGTCGCTGCTATGACTCCAGAACACGTTTCGGAGTATATGAAGGCGTGTGCCTCGGTTGGGGTATCAGCATTTCATTTGGATCAGCCGGTATTGTGATAATTAATGGGCGTTCCTGCCTCCCGGCCGATTTTACTAAGTCCCCTTTGCACTGTCCACGGAGTTTGCTCCTTTTTCTTGTAAAACCAATGAGTTTTATGAAACGATACACTGTTTTAGTTGATAATCGTACATTGTGAGTACTTTTGAAAAATGCAACAACACCTCTTGCGGTTGTGCATTGAGTTGACAATAAAAACAATTTCAACAACTCTTTGTTCGTCTCAAAAAGTTTGCTTACAAATTCACGTCGTTTTCGATTTACACCAAAGCGTTTCCACCTCCACAGAGTAGAACGACTGATGTTCGTAAACACAGAAGTTTTTAACACACCCAAGTCAGCGACCATTCTTAACGCCAATTTTCTAACGGCGATGTCGTACATTTATTTCTTGGAACATTTTGACCGTTGAATTTAAGCTACCCGTATATCCTCGAACCTATGAATTTCTTACTAAACATCCGGGGGCCCGGGGGACATGTAGTAAGAAAGACAACGAATTCTCCATAGGGGTATCATAGGGGTCAACTCCCCAGGGGATGCTGTCCTTTACGAACAGGGATTTTCTGTTCGAACAGCCTTCAGGAAGATGCCAGCTGCCCCCACAATGTCTCTGTCGCAGGTGAATTGACAGTTCTTGCAGGTGTATGTCTCTCCACACTTGTTCAAGAAACCGCACATAGGGCATGTCTGACTTGTGTAATGCTCAAGCACATGCAAGAACACTGTCCCGTACTCTTCACACTAAACGTTTTCACATGAACACCTCTGAAAAGACTCTCCATCTCTGGAACAACAATTATTTCAACAAAAAATAAGAATCATCAACCAATCCCTATTTTAAACGTGTTCACATGAACACCTCTGAAAAGACTCTCCATCTCTGGAACAACAATTATTTCAACAAAAAAATAAGAATCATCAACCAATCCCTATTAATGGGCGTTCCTTCCTCCCAGCGGATTTTTTGAAATTTCTACTCAGAATTTAGAGTCTCCGGAAAGACTCGCTAGCTTGAGACATCTGCACCAAGGAATCACGAATCCGCTCCAGACCATGTTTAGTAACCAGTTAAAATCGGCCGGGAGGCAGGAACGCCCATTTATTTTAAACGTGTTCACATGAACACCTCTGAAAAGACTCTCCATCTCTGGAACAACAATTATTTCAACAAAAAATAAGAATCATCAACCAATCCCTATTTTAAACGTTTTCACATGAACACCTTGAAAGACTCTCCATCTCTGGAACAACAATTATTTCAACAAAAAATAAGAATCATCAACCAATCCCTATTTTAAAACGTTGTTCACATGAACACCTCTGAAAAGACTCTCCATCTCTGGAACAACAATTATTTCAACACAAAAATAAGAATCATCAACCAATCCCTACTTTAAACGTTTTCACCTGAACACCTCTGAAAAGACTCTCCATCTCTGGAACAACAATTATTTCAACAAAAAATAAGAATCATCAACCAATCCCTATTTTAACGTGTTCACATGAACACCTCTGAAAAGACTCTCCATCTCTGGAACAACAATTATTTCAACAAAAATAAGAATCATCAACCAATCCTATTTAAACGTGTTCACATGAACACCTCTGAAAAGACTCTCCATCTGGGAACAACAATTATATTCAACAAAAAATAAGAATCATCAACCAATCCCTATTTTAAACGTGTTCACATGAACACCTGAAAAGACTCTCCATCTTGGGAACAACAATTATTTCAACAAAAAATAAGAATCATCAACCAATCCCTATTTTAAACGTGTTCACATGAACACCTCTGAAAAGACTCTCCATCTCTGGAACAACAATTATTTCAACAAAAAAATAAGAATCTCATTGACACAAGCCATCATTATAAATTTGGATATTTTAACGTTTGCCGGACGGACGGTGTGCATGCGACAGTTTTCCACAGTTTTGCCCGTCTCCCTCGAGCCATGAAAACAACCTCTACGCCCCCTCACTCATCTGCCTTGCCAGGCAGAACACTGCTGCCTGAAATTCCCTCTTCTGCTCGGGTGTCATGTTGCGCCAGACGTTGGTCAATCCATGAGGGTTGATCAACAAAATGCTCAGGGCGTTGCTGGCAAACACCCCAGACAGCCCACCGAAGTAGAACCCGGATGCTGGCAGCAACAGGCTGGCAATAAGATTCAACACCGTGGGTGCAGTATCATCCGATATCTGCATTTCCTCTTTTACACTCTCTATTACAACACGGGAAAACACCACCCACGCATCCTCCATTGATGCTGTCTGTAACGGGGGCGTGTGTTGGCGGTCATACGCTTCACGCTTGTCAGGATCACTCAGCGCTCCGTAAGCCGCGCACAACATTTTGAAACGCTCCTGAGCAGCATCCCGTTGGCTGTCAGGAGATGTTGCCCATTTGTCCGGATGCCATTTCAGAGCTGCTTGTCGGTATGCTCGCCGAATCTCCTCTGTCGTTGCAGTGTCTGCTGCCACCCCCAACAATTCATAGTGGCTGCTGACCATGATGGCCTGCGTTGGGCATTTATTGATGTATATAATGCCCCTCCTGCAAACCATTTTTCGAAGGATTCTGGAGCACGCATGATTGGTGTGATGTACATGATTCACTGCATACAGTCAATGACATTGAATCCCGGGACAAGTTGACGCACTGTGTTGACATCTTGTCGCGTTTGTTGCTCTCACACACTCACTCACTCTTGCGCGGGTCATCATCGATTCAATGGTACGGAGTACACGAATGTCGTCCACATCCGCACATTTGGGGAGGAAAACCGTATTCTCGGTGCCTGCGTTTGATGGCGTGGAGGAGCGCACCACAATGAGCGAAATTCTCCTGCTTTTCATTATGCGCACGACTCCGTTTGAAGGGCCCCCGCCGAAATCCAGATCTCAGGATCGACCATATTGAACTTCGCCATTTGTTTCTCGATTGAGATGGCCAAGTATTAAATTACATTTTTTATTCATTCACGATCCCCTGAATCTTGACCACCATGATGTCGTCATCTCCGTTGTTTGTCAGTCACCACTCCCATCGAGAGGGTTTAGGGTTAACCCATCAATCAATCCAGTGTGTCTCATGCATGTGAACTGTGGGCTCCCCTCCGGTCGCCCACCCGCTCGGTTCCTCGCGGGCTCCTTTGTGGGGGCTCCCCTCCGGTCGCCCCCGGTCGCTCCGCTGGGGGATAGGTGAAAGGGGCTCCGCCGCTTGTTTAGTGTGATACGGTTCTCCTCCAATTGTTGGCAACAATATATATAGTTCGGTACAAGTTGTGTGTGAAGACGATTTATCGTGATAAACACCACATCCACACATCTGGTAGTGTTTTAAAGTATGTGGAGTCAGATGGACAATGAGAAAGAAGGCGACAGACGCCGATGCACTGAAGCTAGATGGGTATAAAGATAAGATACATGTAACAAACACTTGGGTAATCATTTTTGGAGACCTGCTGTAACGTCTACCCATTGTTGTGCAACATGTTGAAGCTGCCGTTGGACATGGTGATCAGTGTATGTGTGGCATTGCCAAAGACAGACCTTTTGAATGTCATATCTTGTTGCAAATCGATATGTGAAAACAAGAATGCCATTATTTTGGAATGGATAAAGCACACGATGCATGTTGGGGTGTTATTCAAGCTTTCTGCAGTATGCCATGGCATACTCCTTACCCGAAACATGCACCTAATCAACGAAATGTTTGTCCGCGCTGCTTTTATTGGTCGAACAGATATTGTGAAATCATGTTTAGAAATAGGGGCAAATTATAATCATCGTGCTGGCGATGCGCTTGTGTTGGCCGCACGGTTTGGTTATGCAGAAATTGTCGACATGTTGCTAGAAAGCGGAGTTGATGTGCATGTTCAAGATGATGAAGCGCTCATGTGCAGCATAGCCAAGGGAAACCATTATATAACAAAGCGATTGATTCAGAGCGGTGCAAGTATCCATTCCCCAGCTGTGGAAATAGGCTTACAGTTACATAGTGAGGCGTGGATCTATATCACACCTGATATCGAACCTTGGCACAATAATGGGAGTCCTCCCCCAAAGATCAAACGTAAAACTCTACTTCACAAATTACTCTGTGTGTTTGCATGGAGTACTTAATGGGCGTTCCTGCCTCTCGGCCGATTTTTTAAAATTTCTAATCAGGATTTAGAGCCTCTTGAACGACTCGCTAGCTTGAGACATCGTACCGAATTCCTTTTCTTATTGAGGCCTTTCAAAGGGGAAAATGAGAAAATTCAACAATCTAAAAAAGTATAAGTTTTACGAAAAGTTTAAGAAACAAAATGAATTATACAAGTAATATATTATAAAAATTACAAGTACTACTTATCTCTTAGAAATCTCATTAGATGGTGGTAAATTTGGTATGTCGATGATCGGGCCACATTTGGTCACAAAGTGTTCATTCGGGGCGGAAAAAAGTGTACACATATGTATATAGCATGGAAGAGCACATTATTACATGTAGTGATTTGAAAACAGTAGGCGAGCGGATCGAACACATAGTAAATGAGATGGCTTCTTTGTATGAAGCGACAGGCGTGGAGTATTTCAAAGCCCATGCATCAGGATGGTCCCAATGGGTGTGGATGTTACAAGATAGCAAGCGCCGAGAGTGGCAGATCACATACCCTGGGGATCCTCAGGGGGTGTGGAATTCACCAAAAGACCGGGTGTAATGAGAAAGATAACTGATAACAAAGCGGACGAGCTATGTTCGTCTGATATGAATTCTGAAATCTCTCGCATTATGCAAAGGAAAATGACGTTAACATCGTACCAAACCAGTCGATAGCAGCTCAAAAAATCTAATAAAAACATATGGGATTAAATTAAACGTAAGACATTCAATGATAATCAAAGAGATTAACAAGACAAATCCAACACCCTTATCTGTATCCGATATAGCTATAGTTGCGTGCAACCAGGGCATATCGTCGAAAGACGTAATTTACAACCAATACACTGTTTTAGTAATAGATAAAAATAATGGCTGCCACACCCTCATACATGATATTGACACAAAATATTAGATATATCCTATCAGATTCTTCTACTATATATATTTTAGTATTCCTACACTCGACGGAATACTAAAATGAAACCGCTTTCTTTCCGGAATACTAAAATGAAACCGCATTCTTTTTAAATGATGAGCAGAAGCTAATCAACATAGTGATTGTTATGGTCCACATGATGCCTGCGCAAATTTGAGGTAACTTCTGTTTTTTTGTCATGGCAATCCATGTGATGATCACACTCGTCGAAACCAACCATGCTAACATGGACAAGGCTTCCAACATGCTTTGACATGCGCGTCGAGCATAGACAAGAATTAGAGACGAAGCGAACGATATTGTGATAGGCAACGCTATATACATAAAGCTAGGTATGACGCTCTAACTTTTCTAACGATGATGTTTTATATTGGCTTTGCACATCGCGAGCTAATACACAATTGGGCATGCCTGGGTACGCAAAGCGCCGGTCCCTTTAATCTGAGTGATTGAGTGATTGACGATGTATGTATGTGTTCCGCATCCTTGTGTCCTACGATACATTCGACCGTGTTCCGCCGTTTGCGTGTGATAGAGTGCGTGCGTGAGAATGAGTGAGAGTGAGTGAGTGAGTGAGTGAGTGAGTGGTTGGTGGGCATCAACATCTCGACAGCAGCCGCCGCGACGCGTGTGTGAGGATGCGGCATGTGTCGTGATAAAGTGCGTTATCCTATCTATCTATCCTATCGGACAGCATAACCAGAGTGCATCTCTTGCACATAATGCACCGGTCACCAGATGCCAACTTTGAGGAATGACGTGTTGCAGCACATGACAGGCACATGCATGTGTTGTCATCCATCTTTCTTGCTTGATCATGATCCCAAGTCGTGCGACTGGTGTGACATCGAGGCGAGCAAATGGGAGCTGATTGCGAATGTAGCAGCACTTAATGGTAAATTAGAGTGTCTCGTCAATGCATGGCATCATGGACAATGTTTCATCAATTCATACCGTGTCGCCCTTCATGCAGCTGCACGTGGGCAAATGGCTTGTCTTTCATTCTTGTTTGATCAGTGCGGAGCAGCCCATGCGATGCATATTCATGAACATGAACGTGTGGAGAATGATGTGCTCATGGGGCTGAGCAATGTTGCAGCATTGGGGGGAAATGTTGAATGTCTCATCCTGTTACATAGAGAAGGATCCCCGATGCATCCTTCTCTGTCAACCTGGGCTTTACACATTTGTGCCAATTGCGATTGCACATGCAAGGGTGGACATGCTGCATGCTCACGTTACACTCAGACCGGTGAATAATGTTACAGTCAGACCGGTCAATAATGTTACAGTATATTGAATCAATGGATAACTCCAAGAAGTTGGATACAAGCATGTATGCGTGTTTCACAGTTTCAGGCAGTACGTGGAATGGCAAAAAATATATTTTACATGGAACGGTGGTATTCGATAATGAGGACGACGCCAATAAATGTTTAGAAATACTCGACCTGTACAAAGAGACATTCTACTTCAGGCGTACATCGAACGTGATGAATAAGACTATGTTCACGTTTGACGGCACGACAATCCACCTATTATCTGGTGCCAAAATTGAGTACGACCAGAATGCTTCTCGATTGAAGAAGATTGTAGAGATAGAAAAGACGTACACGGCAAACGCGTGGGAATACATGGATCCAATATTGATTATGGACGATTACGTAAGGCTATTCGGGTATCTTCCGCTCAGGAAAAGGGCATTCTGGAGCTGCTTGCTGTTATGTTTTTCGTGCAGTTGTATAGTATTCTGTATCGATCCATGCTATTACGAAGCTAAATCTCATCGCACGTAGGTGAGCTCATGCACCCAACGTTTTTCCATTTCCAAGCCTGCTTATACACACGGCTTTCGTTTGAATACATGCGGTTGCGTAAGACCCGCCGCCGTGCGTGTGTGAGGATGCGGTCGTTCGCTGCCAACTTTGAGGCATGACGTGTTGCAGCAGGAGTCAGTTATCATTAAAAAATACCGCTTTGAATACATGACAGTCACATGTACATTCCGTCGACTGTAATGGTCTCTCGACATCGTTCCGCCGACTGTAATGGTCTCTCGGCATCGTTCCGCCGACTGTAATGGTCTCTCGACATCGTTCCGCCGACTGTAATGGTCTCTCTCTGTGAGTCGACTCGACATGTTCCGACGTGATGCGAGAGGTCGGTCACCATGTGACTCGCACTCAATTCTTTGACAGGACCACCGCATCTTATTGTGTACCTGGTTCCTGACAGGTATGCGCAACTCTTTTCATGTCAGTACTCCACCAATTGGGGATATCTGTCACTGCCCCACACTCTGCCAGTTTAATGGCAAAACTTGAAGACCACTCCCCGAGCAGGAACGTCTTTTTCAAAACACACATGTACTGCCATGGTGTGTAGTAAGGATGTAAGCTATCGTCACATTTGTGACAGGGTGTATTCAGCTCCTTTGTATCAGTTCGGTCTAGCAAGTTGTCGAGAGCTTTCATGGAATCGGTCATCCCCCCCCATGCATCTGAATGTTGAACCAGGATCCCCTTTTGTTCCGACTCTTTGTATGCCCTCACCAGTGCATCTTCCACGCACCTAATTCCAATACCCATGTTGCTGTAGATAAGTCCATCAAGCGTGTGCTCTTGTGATGCGTTGCCACTTGCTATGTTCTTCAAATAGTTCTTGATTTCGCTTAGCTGTAATAAAGCCATTTTCCCTCACCACATACTATTTTCCACCTGAAGGAAACGTAGTGTGGCAAGTGCCCAAGTTGAGCCTTACGACCCGACTGCGACAACCGAAGAAGAAATCCATGGCATGTGGCATCAGAGCAGAGCAGTTAAGAGTTGGCAAGATCAACCAACAAAAGAGGGTAGGGTGTGGGGAGATCATCCCATTGCATTTGGTCCTGCTTTGGCTGGACTGTATCATGACACCCCGTTGAACAATTTTACACATCATTCCATCCATTGTACGTCAACGAAGCGGCGATATGTCGTCCACGTCGGTTTTCGAAATGTAGAGGTGAACCAACGAAGTGAGTCCTGCCAGCGGTGATATGTCGTCCACGTCGGTTTTCGAAATGTCCAGGTGCACCAATGAAGTGAGTCCTGCCAGTGGTGATATGTCTTCCACGTCGGTGCCCTTCATGTTCAGGTGAATCAACGAAGCGAGTCCTGCCAGTGGTGATATGTCTTCCACGTCGGTGCCCTTCATGTCCAGGTGAATCAACAAAGCGAGTCCTGCCAGTGGTGATATGTCTTTCACACGTGTGCCCTTCATGTTCAGGTGAATCAACGAAGCGAGTCCTGCCAGCGGCGATATGTCGAGCACCTTGCTCCGGCGACAAGACGAAATGGAGCCGGACATCGGTACTCGGTCTTCGACCACACATGTGTACGCCATGTTCAGATGAACCAACGAAGTGAGGCCGGACAGTACTGATATAGAGGGTACACGTGTGCCCTCCATGTTCAGGTGAAGCAACGCAGTGATACCGGACACCGGTGAGATGTCTTCGAGCTTGTATTTGAGATGCGAAATGTCGAGGTGAATCAACGAATTGAGGGCGGACAGAGATGATAGGTATTCCACTTCGGTGCCCTCCATGTTGAGGTGAATCAACGAAGTGAGTCCTGCCAGCGGTGATAGGTCCTGTTCGCCCACCCGTGTGTACGCCATGTTCAGATGAACCAACTCGGTGAGTCCGGAAAGCGTTGATATGTCTTCTAGTCTGTTTCCGATATGCGAAATGTTGAGGTGAACCAACGCATTGAGTCCTGAAATCGATGATAATGGGTGTTCGTCCACGTACGTGAGGTGCGAAATATCTAGGTGAATCAACGAAGTGAGACCGGACAGCGATGATATGTCGGTCACAAGTGTGTGCGAAATGTCTAGGTGCGTCAACGAAGTGAGTCCGGAAAGCGGTGATAATAGGTCTTCGTCCACGTAGGTGTGCGCCATGTTCAGGTGCGTCAACGAAGTGAGTCCGTACAGTGGCGATATGTCGGTCACGTAGGTGTTCGATATGTCCAGGTGAACCAACGAAGTGAGGCCGGACAGCGGCGATATGTCTTGGATCTTGCCTTCGATCTCCGACATTGATTGGTAGGGTACGTCTTTCCCCCGATTGATACCGATTTTCAACTCTTCGAGCCTGCAAATGCGTGATAATGCGTATTCCAAACTTTTATAATGTCTCAGGTGGATCCTTGTGACACACCGGGGTGCGACGCATCTCCACTGTTTGCTAACGAGAGCCACTTGTTTGAGGTGGCATTCGTTCGAAATCGCATTGGCTAGAATGATCTCCAATACATCTTCATTGATTTCGTCAAAGGAACTCATTCGTTTGTGAAGTGTGATGTGCTGATGGTTGTTTATACTGAAGAATGGTTGTTTACACTTCATTCGAGGACGAGAATCCGCCACCGCATCCGTGTGTCATGAATGGACGGACGGTGTGGATGCGACAGTTTGTACGTGTACAGTCAGAGACAGAATTTGTGGGACACCCTTACCGATGACCCTTGAACCCAATTGATTGGGTAGGTCAGCTAAAGGTTTTGTATCAAGGTCCCAATCCTTCGTGTCATTCATCCCGTATTTCAGCATTTAAGCTGGCCCAGAGGATAACACGAGCTCGAGCATACGGCAGACACTCTCAGGGCACAGGAGGTAGTTCCTCTCCTCCTGAGTTCTCTTTCCCTTGACCTGCACCCGCTTGGTCACGCTTGGTCACGCTCACCATATCCAGACCCACGGCGTTCAGGATCATCTTCACAGCCTTGGACACCTTGCGCAGGTCCCACCCGTCGCGAACGCCGCACGATGCATGGCTGGACAGCCTAGCGGTGTTGTTCACATCATGTTGTAGCCGCAGAACATCTGTGTTCCCTTGAGCTTTTCGTCGAACACCGTCATCAGATTTGGGATGATGGTCGTAGTGTCGAATGGGGAAGAAGCATCTCAGGGCACATAATAGATATTCCTTCTCTCGCTCAACAACGGCAAAGCTGGGGGGGTCTGGCGGCACGTCCTCGGTGCCGCAATCAAGGCTGTCGTATGTATATTCTGAGACAGACTTGATAGACATGTCGACGCCACCTGTCCCCACGTACTGTAATACGACATCGGCCATCTCCTGAAAGACGGCACCTGAATCACCTGCGTCAAGTTGGTAGTACTCGTACCCAACGTCGCAACGGGGCTTGACTCGAGGGTCTCCTCGAAGGTACCGGAGCAGGACAGTCTCAGACTCCACACAAGCAAGCGGATTAAGTACGTGGATTTCGAAGATCATCTTTGAGTTCTTCGGGTACTGAGAAAGTCGCTTACCAAAGGGCTTCGACGTCCAGCCCACCTTGACGACGATCTCATTTTTCTGAATGAACTTGTTCTCAACCAACGCGTACACGACCAACTTGTGCGCCATGATCTCTGTCGAGCTGCTCCTGTGCTATATTATATATTGTTCTCCTCTCTCTTCATTCGAACACGACCGACCGACATCTTCCTCCTTTCCATGAGCAGCATCATATTTATAATGAAGCCGCCGTGGCGTGCGTGAGAATGATCAAAATTACCGCTTGACACATTTTCATCACCGTTTTCTAATGAGTCAGGTTACAATTAGCATGGTGATTCCACTTGGTGCATAGGGATTCTTCTGCTGACTTGATGATAATGTTAAACTGTCTAAACATCAAAAGATTAATATCATTGAATGGATAAAGCAAAAATGGGGGGAAAATGTGGATAAACTGTTGACGTGTATGCTATCACGACATCTGTGCTACTTTGGTGATGTACCCTCCGAAAGTTTCCTACTTTTTTTTTCATTTTCTGCGAGATGAAAGAAATAGATGTTTTTACCTAGAATCGCGAAAACGATCTTCTTGAAGCACCCTTCTACCTGTTCGATCTCGGCAAACATGATCTCGGCAACGTGTTTAGGTGGACACCCGAACGCCCCGCATCCCCAAGCTCCTAATACGATGCTGTCATGTCCGTACTTGTGAGCTACACTCAATACGAGTCTCACCTTTTCGCGAAACAATTGACTGTCTTTCTCTGAGAACCTGTTGTCCACCAGCTGTGGCATGGAAATGCACGGACATGCCAAGAAGGATGCCGATTTAGAAAACTTCAGGAACTCGAATCCGTCTCTCTCGCACTCCCTGATGATGTCGACGTCGAACGATACAACGGCTTCCCTTTCTCCGATCGGGTAAAACGACCTCGAGAGATGACGATGGTAGTTCGTCCTCCGGAACAACGACTCTTCCTGCATCCCACCTCCACAAGACACGCACCCCCCAGGATTATGTATGTCCGCCATGTTCAAGACGAGCGGGTGCATACCTTGCTCTATAAGGTCTAGGGTCGCATCTAATGTGTCCATGTCTATGACACGGATATCGGTCCGCATCGTATATTTCGTGCGATCAAACTCGAAGGAAGGATCGTACGAAACTTTCAAAGAAGCACGAGGAGGGACATGATCCTCGAATATCCGAATGTTTTCGTGCCACACACGTACTCTCCGTTTAAAATCCTCCATACCTGTTTGTAAGAAAGATCTTCTTATACGAACGTGTTCACTCATATCAGTATCAGGGGGTGGTGGGGTTTTCGATGAACTTATCGGCGAAACGCGAGAGGTCGGTCGCTCTGTGACTCGACTCGACAGGTGCCGCCTTGATGCGGTAGTGGGTGTGTCCCACTTTATTTGAGAACAACTGTACATTACAATTTTATGGTGTAAATGGAATAATAGATCTTTCAGTGAGAACAACTGTAACAACATGCGAGAACACGTTCGCCCATTTTCATTTGAGCGCGTAGCATTCAGCGATACAGGAAAGATACCATCCTATATACGCATCAGTAAATCCAAAATACCCGGAGCAGGGAGGGGCCTCTTTGCTATCCGTTCGCTACCCACTGGAACACCACTCACAGAGTACCCAGGACCTGTCATCAACGAATCGAATGTGTCCTCGCGTACACGATCGGGAAAGCGAAAAAGTAAACGTGTACATGCGTACGCATTTGAGATCGCGTGCACCCCAAACGTTCTCACGCTCCAACCAGACCCATTCGATCTGAGCAAGGGAGTGGCACATATCGCAAACGATGCCATCCATCCAGAAGTGACGGGATTCTCAAACAACTGCGAATTCATACAGAAGAAGAAGGGGGAGACGGAAGAAGTATACCTATGCACCTCAAGGAAAGTGAAGCGGGGAGAAGAATTGTTCGTGGACTACTTGATGCCATACTGGATTAACGGAAAGCATCCGCACTCTGCAATGTCCAAATGGCTGAAAAAGGCCCGCAGAATTCAATACACATTGAAAGCCATGGGTGTGCGTCTCGAGCAATACATGGGAGGCGATGAATACGAAATAGTAGACCCTGACCTACGCGTATTCTGTGGAGAATGCGAACCTACAAAGATAAGAGTGATCAAATGCTGTCCTTCAGAATCCATGTACACATGCTCAGAATGCAAGAATTGCATCATTTACATGTAAAAATGAATTGTCCATGCTTTTCGTGTCCTCTACCCATTTCGTGTAAAGAGACCCTGTCGTACCAGTATGTATATTCGGATTTTCTCATGGAGACGTCGGTGGTCCTCGTCCCGGGCCGTCGCTACCGCATCCGTATCCACCCGAACCTGATGTCCGGCTTCTCGCCCGAGGTCCTCCACCACCCGCTGCTCTGGGACAGGGTCATGCGGTACGAGGGCATCGACGACGCGTTCCCCGGCAAGTCCTGTGGCAAGTCCTGCGGCAACACGAGCCGCATCTTCACCGACGGCTTGGATACCCTGTCATTCGTGGGAGTCGACCCCCACTGCGTCGACTACCAGGCGGTCATGGCGGTGATCTGTGCCTGCCAGAACGAATCCACGGATCACGGGACGACGCTGCACGTCTTCGAACGCAAGCCGGGCGACGGGACGCGTCAGCTGGAGGTGGTTGCAGAGATGTCCGACGAGGAAGCTGACTCAGCCGACCCTGGGCACGATAATGAATGAATGAATGGATCAAGGGAACGCGCACCTTCACAGACAATGTTTCGACATCAGAGGCAACGGGGCTTAATCCATAGTTGAGCAACTGTATCTGATATGGGATATTTATTGGCATCTCTGTAATCTATACAGATCACCGTGATTTGAATGGAATCCTTGTATATCTTGTTCCGACGGTACCCAGCAAAATCATAATAGATGCCTAGATTAACCATTGCATGCCTGCTTTCTTCATCGATGTTGTCATACCAACCGGCAATTGTGTGCATTGGGATCAATACATACTGAACACCCACAACTTGTTGTATCCGGTCTGGCACATATCTGTGTCGCAAGGTCTCTACGAAGTCAGATGATTTGTATCGTTGCGAGCACATCTTCGAAGGAGGGCTTTTAAATGCCAGCCTCGTATCAATATCACATTTTGGAATGATGTGGGAAAAAATGATGTCCTTAGGGAGTTCACGCCAGCATTTGTCCATCCTACCATACAGTTGTCCACATTTCTAGAACACAACATATTTGCATTAAGTAATCGAAATTACAGGTTGACGTCAATGGACATGATGCCCTGTAGTCTCTCTTCATGCTTCCAAATATTTGTTCAATCGCATTAGCTCTGGACGGACGGACGGACTGACGGTGTGGATGCGACAGTGTTCCGCCGTTTGCTTGTGTCCTCCGATACATTCGACAATGTTCCGACGTTTGCTTGTGTCCTCCGATACCGCTGACGATCTCTCTTCTTCCAAGCTTGATGTGAACTGTGGGCACCCCTCCGGTCGCCCACCCGCTCGGTTCCTCGGACCCTTTGTGGGGGCTCCCCTCCGGTCGCCCCCAGTCGCTCCGCTGTGGGGAGGTGAAAGGGGCTCCGCCGCTTGTAATGAGACGGTTCTCATCCAAGTGTTGTTTGTTATCTTTGCCTCGACTCGACACAGGTTCCGCCGTCATGTAATGCGAGAGGTCGGTCGCCATGTGATGTGATGTGATGAGTGTCCCAAAATTATTTGAGAACAACTGTATAGGGAACTCTACACATTGATTGTCGCCTGCCAGTCCATGCAGGGCGCAGTCGGCGTGACGCTGGCGATGCAGACTATCCCGTCTCGTCTCTAAAAAATTGTATCAAAAAAAAGAGTTTTTAGTATCTAAATAACTGAGTAACTAAATAACTAACTTACTGACTGACTAAAGCTGGCTGAGGGTCAGGGAGCTAATCTCAATTGAGAGCTCGTCAAGCGTAGCTCGCTTGGTGGCGAGGTACGCCTCACGCTTGGCGGGAGTCTGTTTCATGCACGCTATGTGCGCGCACTTGCCAGTGGTGAAGGTCCCACCATTGGGGTTGCTTAAGAGCATCTGTTTTCTACCACACGGGTTGCCGTTAATGGTGACAGCAGTGCAGCCCAGGGTGGGGGAATACCCCACGATGGTAAATGCACCTATATTGGATCCGACAGGAAGCTCGTTCTTTAGAACGGACCCCCCGCAACGACCAACACGACCGGAGGCCAAGGAGGAGGACAGGGAGCACGTTGAAAACGAGCCAGCAGGAGCAGGAGCAGGAGCAGGAGCAGGAGCAGGAGCAGGAGCAGCAGCAGGAGCAGCAGCAGGAGCAGCAGCAGGAGCAGTAGCAGTAAACGTAAAAGCAACAGCAGGAGCAGCAGCAGTAGAAGCAGCAGCAGCAGCAGCAGCAGCAGGAGTAGGAGCCACAGAGGGTGAACCATTGGCGCGGCGCCTTTTACCGCCACTGCTGGAACTCTCCGACATGCATTCGTCCTCTGGGAGGGCAAGGGCACTGGCGAGGGCAAGCAAGGCGGAAGGAGCAGCAGCAGCAGCAGCAGACTTAGCAGCGGTGGCAGCTAAGGCAATAGGGAGAAGCATGTCCTGTAAAGGCTTTTTCTCCGCTTTGGGTTTCTCTTCGAGCAACTTAGCGTACGCATTTTTCATTGCGCAGACAGGGTCTGCGAGGCACGCAGGAACGAGGGGAAATGAAATTATCTTGTTGCACATGTCCTTCAAGTGAGGGACACTGAGTTTAGTGTTGATCTTCGTTTTGTCATTCACTAGGACAACTGTAAATATACCGGAATCATTCACGAATGATGTGAAATCGGTAGACATGTTGTTGGTAGACATGATATCAAGTTGTTGTTGTTATTGTTGTTGTTGTTGTTGTTATTGTTGTTGTTTCAAAGGAAGGAAAAAGGCGTCAATTTTTTTTTAGCATGGAAAATAATATAAAAGAAGAAGAGGAGAAGACATACAGAAGACAAAACAATATGAAGATAGATTCGATAGATCCAACGCGTTCAAGATGGACATGTACAGCTCCATGACTTGCAGCGATAGTTTCCTGCGATAAAGAACAAAACGGACGTCATATTATGAAACAAATTTTCCATTTGCAAGGACGCAACAGGGGAGAAGGTAATGCATCCAGCTCTTTCTGCACTTTCAAGAACAAATCACCCACCCACCTGCCACATCGGCAGAGGGTCGCAAAGTGCTCGCAGTTGTTGCTGATGGCATTGTAGTGCCAGCGTTGTTTTTCTGCGGTCTGCTGCAGATGCAACGCAATCAAAGCTGAGTGCTCCTTGGAGATGGTCTCGTCATACGGTATAATTGCGTAGTCGGTACCCCCGTTCGTGAATGCGGTCAGCGTCCGATTACAGATGGTCGATAATGCCTTGTCATCTCCGTAGACGTCGATCACCATGTAAGGGCCTTTTTCCACACGACCGACAAAAATACCATGATGCCAGTAACCTGACTTTGCCTTCACCGCGATGTGGTCGCCGACTTCGGCCATTTCGGCCAGTTGCAGAGGACACGTGGGACGATTCGCAATGGCCTCGCCGTTGACTTTCGGAGTGAAGTCTGGCATATCCCAGTAAGGGAACGTCTCCTTGAGCCAGGGGCCAACCGACTCGATCAATTCGACGAGGGGGTCTGGGTGTTCGATTTGCTCCACCTTGGGATCCATGTTGTAGCCTACAGTCAGTGGAATAGTAATTAATAGTATGATCCATGTATTCTACTCCATAACTTCTGTCTCCATAACTTTCCACCATGTCCTCGACCGGACTGCGTCCTTTGCCTCCGGTGACTTGCCCACCAGTTCCTCTTCGATTGATGCGTGTGCAACCAGCACAGGCCCCGCCAATTGCCAAACTTTCTGCAGGGGAAAGCCGTTGTGATCAGAGCGATGTTCCATGCTATGATCAGGGGCCAGAAAGAAAGCAGAGGAAGGACGCTTTCATAAGATCTGGCTTGTAGCCCATTTTCTTGTTAGTTGGTCCAGCTCTTAAGTACACTCGGACTCGGGATATTATGTAACATAATTCCCTTGTCCGAGTGTACATTGAGACCCAAGCGTTACAATGAACGGTGTACGCGAGTCATCAAATGATTCCAATCTGCCCGCGCTCCCCATTCATTGCTGTCCCCGGCTGGCCTGAGCTTGCTGTAATGTGTTGGGATAGCGACACACCAGACCGCCTCTTGCAAATTATATTACATCCCCAGGGGATTTGTCGGAGTATAACGCGTTTTTTAAAAGCTGTAATTGCATATCTTTTCTTTCCTGGCTCAATTCGAAGAACGCGTCCATGTTTATAAGCGTATACAATGTGTTGTATGGCACTTGTATGAAGCCCATATATCGGCCTTTACATCCAGGATTTCGGATTCTGTACGCTTTGTCTTTTTTTACGATTGCAACGTGCTTCACATAACGTTGTTTATCTATCACATAGTCAGCATGTCGCATTTCGGTGTGACACACGTCACCATTTAGAAATAGAACGCCATTGACGGCGGAAATATACCAGTTGAACAGGTCTATTGGTTCGCCTTTAATAAGTATGTGTTTTGCGTGTTAGTGTTTGCATTTTTATGAAGAAGAAAGATTTTTCACACGCACATCGGAACGCAATCGGATTAAGTATGTAACTAACGCAATCGTATTATGTATGTAACTGTAAGCCTCTTGCCACAGCTGGGGAATTGATAATTGCACCGCTTTGAATCTTTATTTGAGACCAACCAAGATGTCTATGCCCGTTATCTTTGTCCAATATATCCACCAAATGGGTGCTTCGATCCGTGTATACGATGACATTCCCGAGGACATGGTCGTTCGCCTCTCTGCGGATGCGGAAAATGGAGGCGGCCAAGGATTGGTCGAGGGCAGTGCACTCATGGACGCGTTCTACAAAACGCATGGATACGGAAGGGAAATCGGGCAGGGCGACTACAACACAACGCCCAAATGGACGATGATCATGAACAAATGCGCAGTATTCTGCCTGAAGCAGATTAATTAGTAGCATGTAAGAGCGACAACTCGCGCCGCGTCCTGCTGCGCTGTGCCTTCATAAAAGACTGCGAAATACTTTGTTGCTCCAGCCCAGCTGTCAATGTGGCCTGATGTGATGATCAACGGTTGCGATGCGAGCGATCGTCCCCCGTAAGTCGACATCGTTCCGCCGCCTGATGCGAGAGGTCGCCATGTGATGTGATGTGACTCGACAGTTTCCGCCGTGATGCGAGAGGTCGGTCGCCATGTGATGTGATGTGACTTGATGTGGTGTGACAGTGTTCCGATACATTCGATCTTGCGTGTGTCCTCCGATACATTCTACAGTGTTCTGCATCTTGTGTCCTCCGATACCGCTTCTTCCAAGCTTGATGTGAACTGTGGGCTCCCCTCCGGTCGCCCACCCGCTCGGTTCCTCGCGGACCCTTTTGTGGGGGCTCCCCTCCGGTCGCCCCCAGTCGCTCCGCTGTGGGGAGGTGAAAGGGGCTCCGCCGCTTGTTATATGTTAATGTGAGACGGTTCATCCAAATGTTGTTTGTTATCTTTGCCTCGACTCGCCTCGACACAGTTTCCGCCGTGATGCGAGAGGTCGCCATGTGATGTGCCTCGACTCGACTTCGACACGGTTCCGCCGTGATGCGAGAGGTCGGCCGCTCTGTGATGTGATGTGACTCGACTCGACTCGACTCGACACGACTCAAGTACCTCTCGGACACCTGTCTGTCTTGTGTTGTCTCTTGTTCGTCAATCAAATAAACCTTGAGTGATTTTTTCATCCACCATTCAGGTGAGTGCCGGTATTATCCCCGAGTCTATCTATCGCGTGGTCCGATAAAAAAAAAAAAATTGAAAGGTTTTTCGGAACATTAAGAACACAACAACAATAACCTCCTCACATCCAGTTATATTGCATTCACAAGAAATGTTTGGAATCTCTGACATCTTCGCAATCATTGCGTCCCGACCCAATGTCATTTACGAGAAACCGACTTTCGTAATGTACGACAACCCGACTTTCGTCACCATTCCTGTGTTATCACGCAAAGCGATGTCCCATATCAAGAAGTAATCTGGATGAGAAGGTGTTTCTGTTTCAAGTATTAGTATTTGAAAAAGAAACAAAGGGGCCAAAATCAGCACCTCCACGTGGTGGCCCTGGATACCCAACCAAGCTGAAATAAATAAAACAAATAGACAATAAAAAACGTTGTCTATTTGTTTTATTTTTGTTGTCGGTACCCAGAAGTGGCCATCGTCTTCAGGCGTACATCGAACGTGATGAATAAGACTATGTTCACGTTTGACGGCACGACAATCCACCTATTATCTGGTGCCACAATTGAGTACGAACAGAATGCTTCTCGATTGAAGACAAAAGGAACAGACACTATTTGTTTGCGCTGAAAGCATTGGTTGTGTCCGAAGACCATCCAACCATCTACCACATAATGGAGAGGCTGTACATCACCCGACCTGGATTGGACATCAACATCGACTTCTTGGACGAAGATACCCTGGAGTGCTGGAGGACAAGAACCTTGTGGTCGACTTCTGGGGTCCACCGAAGGAAGGCAAGCATGGTGCCCGAATCCGGCTCCGGACTTTGACCGAATTTATAACCATGCCCCGCCAGCGTGCTGCACAGCTTGCTGTTATGCGCTGGAAGAGAGAGACACACAAGACCTTCGGGAATTTACGGCAACACTTGCATTGACACTTCACAAGGATCTGAAGGACTGCTAAGGTCTCTACCACTTACTGAACAGCAATTGCAGCCACTTCGAGACTTGGTGCCGCACACTCAGGTTGGAGGTTGATCATTTGACAAAGATAAGCATGATGACAGAGAGTTTACCAAACCCGAAGTTGCAAATATCCAAAGCATTGTTTTTGTAGCGATAAGCGGCCCATTTTAACCGTTGAATTTAAGCTCCTCCTGCTGAAGCACCCACAGGATGGCTGAGATCACATTCGGGTATGGAGACGAGGACGAGGACATGTTTCCGCCGTTTGCATGTGGAGTCTGATTGATGGATATGATCCGCCACCGCATCCGTGTATTAGTCATGAATGGACGGACTGACGGACTGTGTGGATCCACCGTTTGCTTGTGTCCTCCGATACATTCGACAGTGTTCCGCATATCCGATACATTCGACAGTTTCCGTTTGCTTGTGTCCTGTCCTCCGATCTCGCTTCTTCCAAGCTTGATGTGAACTGTGGGCTCCCCTTCAGTGGTCGCCCACCCTGAAAGGGGCTCCGCCGTTTGTTTATACAGCCCGCAATTATGCGGCGTTTACGGATATGTCACTAGCATAACGCCCGTTAACATGCGTACGCGTCTAGTTCCTTTTACTTTGCAGTTGAAAAAGCGCATGCACATCGATTCCGTTGACAAAATATCATAGATCACATGTTTAGTGACCCAAAGGATGTCATTTGTTTCAATAATGCAGTGGTCCATGAACGCTGTGTGCAATATGTCCGTCGGTACCCAAGCCTTATCCGAAACTTCACAATGTTTTCCGATAAAGTTTGAAAACAAGTTCTCGATACGCTCTTGCTCGTTCATCATTTGATGAAAGATTGGTTGCTGAATTTAAGTTACACCGGTCAATAATGTTACAGTATATTGAATCAATTACAATTCTCTATGTACAACTGCATGTTCATGTGCGTCAAAGAATTGAGTCCGGGCAGTTGTGATATAATGGGCGTTCCTGCCTCCCGGCCGATTTTGCCTGGTTTCCAAACATGGTATGGATCGGAATTGTGATTCCTTGGTGCTTATGCGAGTCGTTCATGAGGGTCTAAATCCTGCTCTAAATATCTTGCGTGTGTGTCCTCCGATACATTCGACAGTGTTCCGCATCTCCGATACATTCGACAGTGTTCCGCATCTTGCGTGTGTCCTCCTCCGATGGACTGACAAGTCAGATCCTAGGACACGTGTTTCCGCGAGTCCGCAGATGAATTCCCCTGCCCCACTCCGTGGGTCCCGCGATTCATCTTTCCCGATAATAAAACAACAAAAAGCACTATGCGTTCATTTTTACTCCAACAACAAATGTCCCTAGCTGTATGGCTGAGCGCACTGACAGTCCAACGTTAAAGCGGATAATGCTACTCAAGCCACACGATGAATCAGTAGACGCGTTCGCTCTCATTGAGGGGGCGATGAACGCCATGGACATGAAGAGCATGCTCCCTTCTTTAGCGCACCCTGTGGAAATAGCTGAAGTGGACAAGGAGCTGAATCGAGGCGACCAGATCCTTGTGCGGACGGCGGGTAGAAAGGAGGTTTTCCACCATGGAGTATTCATCGGTCGCCTCCCTGGAGTGCTGGAGGACAAGAACCTTGTGGTCGACTTCTGGGGTCCACCGAAGGAAGGCAAGCATGGTGCCCGAATCCGGCTCCGGACTTTGACCGAATTTATAACCATGCCCCGCCAGCGTGCTGCACAGCTTGCTGTTATGCGCTGGAAGAGAGACACACAAGACCTTCGGGAATTTACGGCAACACTTGCATTGACACTTCACAAGGATCTGAAGGACTGCTCAGGTCTCTACCACTTACTGAACAGCAACTGCAGCCACTTCGCGACTTGGTGCCGCACACTCAGGTTGGAGGTTGATCATTTGACAAAGATAAGCATGATGACAGAGAGTTTACCCAACCCGAAGTTGCAAATATCCAAAGCATTGTTTTTGTAGCAATAAGCGGCCCATTTTAACCGTTGAATTTGAGCTCCTCCTGCTGAAGCACCCACAGGATGGCTGAGATTACATTCGGGTACGAGGACGAGGACATGTTTCCGCGGTTTGCATGTGGAGTCTGATTGATGGATATGATCCGCCACCGCATCCGTGTATTAGTCATGAATGGACTGACTGACACACGACATTCGACAGTGTTCCGCATCTTGCGTGTGTGTCCTCCGATACATTCGACAGTGTTCCGCATCTTGCGTGTGATACATTCGACCGTGTTCCGCATCTCCGATACATTCGACAGTTTTCCGCCGTTTGCTTGTGTCCTCCGATACCGCTGACGATCTCGCTTCTTCCAAAGCTTGATGTGAACTGTGGGCTCCCCTCCGGTCGCCCACCCGCTCGGTTCCTCGCGGACCCTTTGTGGGGGCTCCCCTCCGGTCGCCCCCAGTCGCTCCGCTGTGGGGAGGTGAAAGGGGCTCCGCCGCTTGTTAGACGGTTCTCATCCAAGTGTTGTTTGTTATCTTTGCCTCGCCTCGACACAGTTTCCGCCGCCTGATGCGATAGGTCGGTCGCCATGTGATGTGATGTGACTTCGACTATATACAGGTTCCGCCGTCATGTGATGCGAGAGGTCGCTTTGGGAGTCTGAGATGGGAGTGGGGGGTGGGGTCCTATCCTGAAGACACAGAGTCACAAGACACACCGTCTCTGTATTGACAATATCGGTTACAAAATCTGGTTGACTTGGTCAACTTTTCATAATCCTTAAAAAAAGTACAATGTAATCATCAACTGTCCCTACATATGAGCTTCGATGCCGCACTTGATCACCATCTGCCTGCATTCGCAGCAGCTTTGGTAGCTCTGCATGGTCTAGCTTAGCTAATCTAGCTAATTCACTGTAGGCTCATTCCTGTTGGTGACATGATCATCATCATTCCTGGTGGTCCTGATTGTGTGCCCGACGATTTGCCTTCCACAATTCTTGCATCGGCCTTCAAAGCAGTAATTCCTCCTACCTCCACAATTATCGCACTTCGCACTCGGCATTTCCCTGCATGGTGGGGAGGGATACGCATTTGGTTTAGTTCCCTGAGCCTATCATGGAAACTTGCTAGCATCCATCCCAATGCATGCGACATGTTGAACTCAAATGGTCACCTGTTTGGCTTCTGGCGACAGACAGACAGCAATCGTACGATTGATTGATTATCCTGTAATCTAGCGATTGATTGACTGCGCAAATCTCTTTCATTTCCATTATGCATCTAGTTTTATAAGCGACGAAAGCCGGGTTTCGGGTTTAGGGAATCCGCATATTCCGCCGTGTGGCACGTGGAGAAGCCGCATGTTCTGCCATGTGTCACGTGGAGAAGCCGCATGTTCCGCCGTCCTTGATGCGATGATGGAGGTCGCTCTGTGATGTGACTCGACAGAGGTTCCGCCGTGATGCGAGAGGTCGGTCGCCATGTGATGTGATGTGACTCTGTGACTAGACAGTTTTCGCCGTGATACGAGAGGTCGCCATGTGACTCTGTGACTCGACACAGTTTCCGCCGTGATACGAGAGGTCGCCATGTGATGTGACTCGACTCGCCACAGTTTCCGCCGTGATACGAGAGGTCGGTCGCCATGTGATGTGATGTGACTCGACTCGACACAGTTTCCGCCGTGATACGAGAGGTCGCCATGTGATGTGACTCTGTGACTCGACTCGCCTCGACAGGTTCCGCCGTGATGCGAGAGGTCGCTCTGTGATGTGACTCGACTCTACTCGACAGTTTCCGCCATGATGCGAGAGGTCACCATGTGATGTGACTCTACTCGACAGTTTCCGCCGTGATACGAGAGGTTGCCATGTGATGTGATGTGCCTCGACTCGACTCGACAGTTTCCGCCGTGATGTAATGCGAGAGGTCGGTCGCCATGTGATGTGATGTGACTCTTTGACTCTGTGACTCGACTCTACAGTTTCCGCCATGATGCGAGAGGTCACCATGTGATGTGACTCGACTCGACTCGACTGGACACAGTTTCCGCCGCCTGATGCGATAGGTCGGTCGCCATGTGATGTGACTTCGACTATATACAGGTTCCGCCGTCATGTGATGCGAGAGGTCGCTTTGGGAGTCTGAGATGGTAGTGGGGGGTTGGGTCCTATCCTGAAGACACAGAGTCACAAGACACACCGTCTCTGTATTGACAATATCGGTTACAAAATCTGGTTGACTTGGTCAACTTTTCATAATCCTTAAAAAAAGTACAATGTAATCATCAACTGTCCCTACATATGAGCTTCGATGCCGCACTTGATCACCATCTGCCTGCATTCGCAGCAGCTTTGGTAGCTCTGCATGGTCTAGCTTAGCTAATCTAGCTAATTCACTGTAGGCTCATTCCTGTTGGTGACATGATCATCATCATTCCTGTTGGTCCTGATTGTCTCTCCGACGATTCCCCTTCCACAATTCTTGCATCGGCCATCAAAGCCGAAATTCCTCCGAGCTTTACAAACATCGCAATACGCATTCGGCATTTCCCTGTATGTTGGGGAGGGAGACGCATTTGGTTTAGTTCCCTGCGCCTATCATGGAAACTTGCTAGCATCCATCCCAATGCATGCGACATGTTGAACTCAAATGTTCACCTGTTTGGCTTCTGGCGACAGATAGACAGACAGACAGCAAGCGTACGATTGATTGATTATCCTGTAATCTAGCGATTGATTGACTTCGCAAATCTCTTTCATTTCCATTATGCATCTAGTTTTATAAGCGACGAAATCCGGGTTTCGGGTTTAGGGAAGCCGCATGTTCCGCCGTGTGTCACGTGGAGAAGCCGCATGTTCCGCCGTCCTTGATGCGATGATGGAGGTCGCCATGTGACTCGACAGAGGTTCCGCCGTGATGCGAGAGTTCGGTCGCCATGTGATGTGGTGGGACAGTGTTCCGATACATTCGACAGTGTTCCGCATCTCCGATACATTCGACAGTTTTCCACCGTTTGCTTGACAATGTGTCCTCCGATACCGCTGACGATCTCGCTTCTTCCAAGCTTGATGTGAACTGTGGGCTCCCCTCCGGTCGCCCACCCGCTCGGTTCCTCGCGGACCCTTTTGTGGGGGCTCCCCTCCGGTCGCCCCCAGTCGCTCCGCTGTGGGGAGGTGAAAGGGGCTCCGCCGCTTGTTATATGTTAATGTGAGACGGTTCATCCAAGTGTTGTTTGTTATCTTTGCCTCGACTCGACTCGCCTCGACACAGTTTCCGCCGTCATGTAATGCGAGAGGTCCGTCGCCATGATGCGAGAGGTCACCATGTGATGTGACTCTACTCGACACAGGTTCCGCCGTCCTTGATGCGATGATGGAGGTCGCTCTGTGATGTGACTCGACTCGACAGATGCCGCCGCCTGATGCGAGAGGTCGGTCGCCATGTGATGTGACTCGCCTCGACTCGACAGTTTCCGCCGTGATGCGATAGCATCACGTGACTCTGTGACTCGACTCGACACATATGCCGCCGTCCTTGATCAGCCGTTCCTCTAAAAACGAGTGTTAACGTAGTGAGTGGCCTAAGCCCCCTCGCCATGTGATGTGATGTGACTCTGTGACTCGACAGTTTCCGCCGTGATACGAGAGGTCGCCATGTGACTCTGTGCCTCGACTCTCCTCGACACAGTTTCCGCCGTGATGCGAGATGTCGCCATGTGACTCTGTGCCTCGACTCGACACATATGCCGCCGTCCTTGATGAGCCGTTCCTCTAAAAACGAGTGTAAACGTAGTGAGTGGCCTAAGCCCCCTCGCCATGTGATGTGACTCGTATCACAGTTTCCGCCGTGATACGAGAGGTCGCCATGTGACTCTGTGACTCGACACACGTGCCGCCGTGATGCGAGATGTCGCCATGTGACTCTGTGACTCTTACACAGTTTCCGCCGTGATGCGAGATGTCGCCATGTGACTCTGTGACTCTTACACAGTTTCCGCCGTGATGCGAGATGTCGCCATGTGACTCTGTGACTCGACTCTACTCGACAGTTTCCGCCATGATGCGAGAGGTCACCATGTGATGTGACACTACTCGACACAGGTTCCGCCGCCTGATGCGAGAGGTCGCCATGTGATGTGATGTGACTCGACTCAACTCGACAGTTTCCGCCGCCTGATGCGATAGGTCGGTCGCCATGTGATGTGATGTGATGTGACTTTGACTATACAGGTTCCGCCGTCATGTGATGCGAGAGGTCGCTTTGGGAGTCTGAGATGGGAGTGGGAGTGGGGTCCTATCCTGAAGACACAGAGTCACAAGACACACCGTCTCTGTATTGACAATATCGGTTACAAAATCTGGTTGACTTGGTCAACTTTTCATAATCCTTAAAAAAAGTACAATGTAATCATCAACTGTCCCTACATATGAGCTTCGATGCCGCACTTGATCACCATCTGCCTGCATTCGCAGCAGCTTTGGTAGCTCTGCATGGTCTAGCTTATCTAATCTAGGGGATCCCCTTCACTGTAGGCTCATTCCTGTTGGTGACATGATCATCATCATTCCTGTTGGTCCTGATTGTCTCCCCGACGATTTTCTTTCCACAATTCCTGCATCGGCCATCAAAGCCGAAATTCCTCCGACCTTTACAAACATCGCAATTCGCACTCGGCATTTCCCTGTATGTTGGGGAGGGAGACACATTGGTTTAGTTCCCTGCGCCTATCATGGAAACTTGCTAGCATCCATCCCAATGCATGCGACATGTTGAACTCAAATGGTCACCTGTTTGGCTTCTGGCGACAGACAGACAGACAGCGTACGATTGATTGATTATCCTGGAATCTAGCGATTGATTGACTGCGCAAATCTCTTTCATTTCCATTATGCATCGAGTTTTATAAGCGACGAAAGCCGGGTTTCGGGTTTAGGGAAACCGCATGTTCCGCCGTGTGGCACGTGGAGAAGCCGCAGGTTCCGCCGTCCTTGATGCGATGATGGAGGTCGCTCTGTGATGTGACTCGACAGAGGTTCCGCCGTGATGCGAGAGTTCGGTCGCCATGTGATGTGATGTGATGTGAGAAATCAGTCAGTCAGTCAGGCAGTGCAGTGCAGTGCATCATCAGCATTGATGCCTTGACACACTTGGTTTCTGCATCTCAATTCCCATACCCCACTCCGTGTGTCCCGCGATTCCCCTTTCATAATCGCCATGTGACGTGACTCGACTCGACAATTTCCGCCATGATGCGATAGGTCGGTCGCCATGTGACGTGACTCGACTCGACAGTTTCCGCCATTATGCAAGAGGTCGCTCGCTCTGTGACTCGACTGGACAGTTTCCGCCGTGATGCGAGAGGTCACCATGTGATGTGACTCGACTCGACTCGACTCGACATGTGCCGCCGCCTGATGTGAGAGTTCGCTCTGTGACGAGAGTGTGACTCGACAGAGGTTCCCCTGATGAGAGTGGTCGCCATGTGATGTGACTCGACTCGACTCGACATGTGCCGCCGCCTGATGCGAGAGGTCGCCATGTGATGTGACTCGACTCGACTCGACAGTTTCCGCCATGATGCGAGAGGTCGCCATGTGATGTGACTCAACTCGACACGACAGGTGCCGCCGTGGTGTCTTTTGGAGACGAGGACATGTTTCCGCCGTGCATTCATTCATTAATCATGTCGTAGCCTCAATCCCATATATCCTCGTGTCGACTTCCCTTTGATTTGAAGCACTTTTTTTACGAACCCCTTGTTCTTCATCTGCCCGTGGAACCACTTTTCTCGATCGTTACTGTCCCCGCTTTCCTCGAGATACATGTGGAACAAGGCAACGCTCGACTCCCTGAAATCTTCCGCAAACTCGCATTTCTCGGCTAGGAACGCTTGCACACCGTCCTGCTCCGCCAAATATTGTCTGGTAAAATCGGTTACCTTCTTTGGTTCCCCGATAAAGTTCAGTCGTTTCTCGAACGTCTCGTCAATGAGAAGTGGCCCTGCGAAGTCCATTGTGTTCTTCACTCCACGTGAAGACTGTATGTACCGGATCAGCCTGGCAACTTCTTTTTTCTTCGCATCCAGATCTTCTTTACTCCTGGATTCTTCTTCTTTTCCGATGCACAACTGTGCGGCCTGTGTCGATAACCATAAATCGACGTCCCTGAGCATCCCTTCTAAGACCTTGCTCGCCACGTTCTTGACCCACCCATCCTCCACACTGACCCACCTGCACGTGTCCTCATCTAATATGTAGTAGTCTCTGCATCTCTTCCCTGTCTTCTTCAACGTCCCTTTCATAAGATAGTGCATAATCTCCCCCAATCCTCTGTCTCCCTTGTCCCAATTGTCCCGTACTATTTGTGGAATCGAATATGCTCGGTACACAGCGTACCCGCACGGGTCGTCCTCGCCGGCCCACTTGACCACCGACTTCATTGTCATCTTCGGCCCATCATAATCGGGCCTTCCCACCGTGTCCCATATCTTCTCTGCGTCTTCCTCATCGTATCTTGGCGACACCTTGGACATTTGTTTCCATAGTGCCTTGTACGCCTCTCCGTACTCGTTCTTCAACGCCGTCGCCACTCCTCGCCATGTGTCTCTTGAATCCCACCTGTTTTTTTCTAGGAGCAGTAGAATCTTCTCTACATGCGTGCTGTCCATGAAGCTTGTCGGCATCATTATCCCCTTCTCCACCTCCGTTTTTGTTTTTGTTTTTGTTTTTGTTTTCCGTTTCCATGTATTCTACTCTTATCCCCTGGTCTTCCATGCATGATGGACGCGTCTCCTCCGTTTTGCTTGTGCGTTCACCTCCTATAAACCTTCAAAATCGTAGAAACAACTAAATAACCCAACCAACATGCCATGCATGTCTCGGTGATCGTCTGAAGAAGTCTTGGTCAGCCAGTGGATATGATTCCGTCACTCATCATCCTGTAACACCTACCTAGATCCGTCCCCCCATCTCAAAACCCTAAATGGATGTCGAGCGGCACGTGTGTCAGCAGCGCCCCCCGCATCCTTACATGACACATGACATTCGACCGTGTTCCGCCGTTTGCGTGAGAATGAGTGAGTGAGTGAGTGGTTTGTGGGTTAAAGTTATCATCATGATCTCGACAGCAGCCTCCGCGACGCGTGTGTGTGTGAGAATGCGGCATGTGTCGTGATAAAGTGCGTTATCCTATCTATCTATCTATCTATGCTACGTCGTTTGTCTACAGATACAAAGTTTTTGTCTACCGTGATGTAGTGTTTGGCTGTCTTCACAATATTTCGTGCACCTGCGCGCGTGCTGCTGTACTGTCTTGATTTCCCCGAATCGTTTATCATATGTATGTTTGCTTCTTCGCACGCCCTGAACATGATGTCTTTGACGGCATTCTTGTCATTGGTCCAAACGTCTCCATGTTTTACCAAGACGACCCCGTTGGACTTGACAAGCTTCCCTTCCAAATCCTTGAGCAGTATCTTTGCTGCAACGTCGTCTCCTACCACGTACCGAGGCGCACGTACGTGTGATCCCATCATGCACGCAGACGGCGTGACGATATCGATATCGATAGTCGTCATGTCCTTTATTCTCATTCAGATTTGTTGATAGAAGTGAATGCCCCCAGTAGTTATACTCCGTTTGGGGCTTCGATTGAGGATCCCCACGTGTCCTCTTGAGGAGGGGGGTGTGTGGCAATGGAACGACAAGACAGAATCCCCCGCCGTGCGTGTGTGCGGGGGTATGTAATGGGCGTTCCTTCCCCAATCTCAACTAAAAATGTGACAGATGTGACAGATGTGACTGTTATTTTACCAAACTATAAATTGACATATGGCATACTATTTTGTTAATGAGGTCTATCAGATAATAGTTATGTCTATAACCTGTCACATTTGTCACATTGTCACAATGAGGATGCGCTTGCCTCCGCGGTGTCTTTTGCATACGAGGACGAGGACATGTTTCCGCCGTTTGCATGTTGAGTCTGATTGATGGACGATGACATATGATTGATTGATGCCTTGACATGACACACTTGGTTTCTGCAGCTCAATTCCCCTGCCCCACTCCGTGGGTCCCGCGAATCCCCTATCGATATACGAGATCTATTGTCTAGCAGACCTCTGCTGACATGTGATCACCGTTTGCGATTACTTTACCGGGGTTTCCGTCATCTGTGAGTGATATCTTACAGTATCGAGGTATTGACACAGGTGCCGCCGTGATGCGAGAGGTCACCATGTGATGTGACTCGACTCGACTCGACTCGACAGTTTCCGCCATGATGCGAGAGGTCACCATGTGATGTGACTCGACTCGACTCGACTCGACAGTTTCCGCCATGATGCGAGAGGTCACCATGTGATGTGACTCGACTCGACAGTTTCCGCCGTGATACGAGAGGTCGCCATGTGATGTGATGTGACTCGACTCTACTCGACAGTTTCCGCCGTGATACGAGAGGTCGCCATGTGATGTGATGTGATGTGACTCGACTCTACTCGACAGTTTCCGCCATGATGCGAGAGGTCACCATGTGATGTGATGTGACTCGACTCGACTCGACAGGTGCCGCCGTGATGCGAGATGTCGCCATGTGACTCTGTGACTCTGTTACTCGACTCGACACAGATGCCGCCGTCCTTGATGAGAGCGAGTGGTCGCAGTGTCATGTGTCGTGTGGAGGCTGATTGACGAGGATTCTTCGACAGCCGCCGCCGTGATGCGAGAGGTCGCTCGCTCTGTGACTCGACTCGACAGGTGCCGCCGTGATGCGAGATGTCGCCATGTGACTCGACTCGACAGCCGCCGCCGTGATGCGAGAGGTCGCTCGCTCTGTGACTCTGTGACTCGACACACGTGCCGCCGTGATGCGAGATGTCGCCATGTGACTCTACTCTACTCTAATCGACTCGACACATATGCCGCCGTCCTTGATGAGCCGTTCCTCTAAAACGAGTGTAAACGTAGTGAGTGGCCTAAGCCCCCTCAACCAAATCCTGTGTAGTGCTGGCGTCGGTACAATCGATCGCCGGACATGATAAAAGACCCGACGATCCCCCGTAACTGCATAATTTCCTTTTGTTTTGTTCTCCTCTCTCTTCCTTCGAACACGACCGACCGACATCTTCCTCCTTTCCATGAGCAGCATCATTCATCGAGCCTCGAGTGAAGTGTGTGGCTCACGCCCGACAGCATCATTGATGGGGATTGCCAAAACCCCGATGTCTGATAACACACTCGAGGTTGGCTAACCTCTCGGATCGATGAGAGTGCTGTCAAGGTAGCCGCCGCCGCTTGCGAAGACGAGCAGTTCCTCTGTCAAAAGAGGAATCGTCAGACTCTCTCCTTCCAATCTGTGAAAGTCTCCTGGGCACTCTGTACGATCCTTGAGGGTTCCTTGAAGCCGTCTTTTGCTTCCATCCTTATTTTCTGAACAAATCTAGATAATCCATAAGCATCATTATCATCTAGCCTGGAGACAGATGGACGAGACAATGAGGATCCGTGGTGTCTTTTGGAGACGAGGACGAGGACATGTTTCCGCCGTTTGCATGTAATGAGCGTTCCTGCCTCCCGGCCGATTTTGACTGGTTGCGAAACATGGTATGGAGCGGAATTGTGATTCCTTGGTGCTGATATCTCAAGCTAGCGAGTCGTTCAGGAGGCTCTAAATCCTGATTAGAAATTTTAAAAAATCGGCCGGGAGACAGGAACGCCCATTATGTGGAGTCTGATTGATGGACGATGACAGTGTTCATCCCTTTGCGTGTGTTCGTACGTACGTGCGTGCGTTTGCTTGCATTCATTCATTCATTCATTCGATTCTTTACACCAACTTGTATCCTTTGAAAACCCCTCGCAAATTTTCGTTTCCGCGGCTTTTGACGCGGCTTTGCTCTAGACACCTGACGCTTAGGTGACGTTCCAGGTCCGTCTTGATCGTGCTGAGTTTCCCGTTGAAATATTCGCATGTCTTGAAGCGTTCTTTGGCCTCCTTCAGCAGAAATGCGCTGTCCTGGCTGGCAGCGACGTGCTCTTCGACGAACATAGCCACTGCGTCGTTCGCGTTCAAGTACATCGCACTGGTCTTCTTTAACGAATCGGGCATATCGAACTTGTAAGCGTATGCAAACGCGTGTAGAAGGGTGCGTAGGAACTCCATGCGCATCGCTCCGTCTGCCTTGAATGCCTCTACAAGCCCTGCGTCTCGTGGGAAGAGGAATTTTGCGGCGTCCGCCTCATCCGCGTCCACAAACCTACTGATGTAGTCGAGTTTTCGTATCCGTCGTTGGACTCCCGAGTCAGAACCGTCGACCATCGGCGGGGCGTTGCACATGATGTGTATCTTGTGTTGCGGGCGGAAGCGTACGATGTCGCTGGAGTGCAAGAGGCGGTAGGTGATGCCTTCCCCACCGGTCATATCCTTGAGGACTCCGGAATTTAAGACTTCGTCGTGGTTTGGCTCTGTGCAATACATAATGCGGACCCCCTTCCACGTCGCAAACTCTGGCATCGGGCGACCTGGATCGATGCGTTGCTTGCTTGTCAGCATTTCCACGCCGAATTTCCGGATGTAGTCGCCCAATGCGATCTCCATGACTTCGAAGAACTTGGTCTTCCCGTTAGAGGCGGACGCGTTGGCGCCGGCGTGTATGTGAAAGAGCTCTTGTCCGCTGTCTCCGTACAGCTGTCTAGCAAATGTGTGGATGAGGTATTCTCGTTGGTATATATCGGGGTGCATCGTGTCCCAGTATTTACGCACGCGGTCTGCTGATTCCACGCACACTGCGCCATTGTAATCGAATCCCACGGACATGGAGACCATGTCCTCCGGATGCCCTTGACGGAAGACGGCGTTTTTGAGGTCCCACACGCCGTTGTTGAACCCTAAGAGGTTTGGGTCGGCGTCGAGTTTCTTCATGAAGTCCGGGTCGTAAAAGTACTCGAGCATCTCTTGCAGTACGTTGTTCTTGAAGGTCGCGTCCTGGAGGCGCGCGGTTATGTGCGCTAGCCGGTCGGCGTCGTTCTTTGTGCTCGCGTTGCTCTGCATGTCGTAAGCGCTTTGGGACGCTCTCTCCTTGTTCATAGCGATAATGAAGTGCTCTAGAACAACGGTGGACAGCTCGTGCTTGACGTGGATCGCGGCGACGTCCGTCTTCCATCGCCCGTCGAATACGTACCATATCTTGCCGTTCGTGCTCGCGGAAGCGATGCGTTTGCCAAGTATTTTTTTCGCGATGCGCGCGATCTCGTTATGGCTCCCGTTGCACGTGCGGATGTCCTCGATGACGCGCTGACTGACGATGTCCCAATACTCAACCGGGGAGTCGTGTCTGGCCCACATGTGCAAAGAGCCTAGGCGCAAGCGCAAGCGCAAGCCCGCGCGATCATCCGAATTCATTGTGCCCCATACCTCGCCACACTTCCCCTTTGTGTACTTCTCCGGGCACTTTTTGCTGAAGAGTTCCCACAATGGGAGATGGGTGGGTGATATGTTGTGCAGACACCACCCGACTTCCATCCATGTGCGGTATGAGCTTGCGCGGGAAGCGGCGATGATATCGACCAGCGCCGCGACCTCATCAAACGCCTCGGGTGCACCACTTTCGTGATCGATATCGTCATTGACCACAACTTTGATTGACCGTTGTTTCTTTTGTTTCGTTTGTTTTGGTTTCGCCACCAGCTCCATCAACGTCCGAGGTATATCGACGAGCTTAGTCCCCGCAGCCCACGGCTCACGCACCCACGTCTTGTTCAAGGAAGGGCATATCGCCAAGACGCCGCGTGTACCGGTGGAACAACGCGTCTTCAAATCGGCGTCAAAACCGATGACCTGTCGTGCGCCATCCCAGTAACCTTCCGCGTCCGCCCACTCTGGGCGAATGAACAGATAATGCCGGCCCTTGTTGGTCTGTTGGATGGGGCACACCGAGAGGGCTTCGACGACGTCAGGGTCTTGCAGGGCCTCAATCTTCGCCACAGCATCGTCAGAGTCGGCGTCGACAACGCACAACGAATCCAGGAGAAGTCCCCACTGCGCATGCTCAGGGTTTTTGACCATGTAACTATGCGCCTTTTCCATGGACCACTGCCCTGGCTCCTTGTGACGAACGATAGGTTTCTTCGCTCCGGTAGGGATGAGGACGGTGTCACCGACGACGTCTCGACCGCATTTCAAGAGCCAATGATAGGTTTCCCAAATGATGTCGCTCATTTCCATGTTCATAACATACCGCACACGATCCTTATATACTTTGTCTAATTGTGCGCTACAAACGCTACACTTTTTTTTTATAATAAAAAAGAGAGAGGAGGAGATGTATGTTTTGTAGAGCATGGCGCCTGCTTGAAACCTTGCGGATGTCTTTTGTAGACGCTCCCTAAGACACGATCCGGTGTCCTGTAGCGTTTGTATCGTTTGTACGGCTCTCAGCAATAGTTTCAACTTGCCGTTCCATATATAACCTTTTGCTGTAGGTGCTACAACCGATACAAGCGCTACACTTTTTTTTAATAATAAAAAAAAGAGAGATATGAGACGTATGTTTTGTCTCAACTCAGCTTGACATCCCCATTGTTTTTGGTGTAATATTAAGGATTTCGTGTAGGGGCGTGCCGAATCCGGTATTTGAGGCCATTTTATTAAAACAATATTTAAGTTGCTAAATATGTTAAATATTGCTAAATATTGTCAACGGTACAGCGTGAGGTTAAGCAAAATGGAAGTCTGTCAAAGTTGTTTACACTCGTTTTTATTGATGAGGAGAATAAAATAACAATATGCCAGTTTCGGGGCGAGGAGGTCTTTTATAATGCCCCGGCGTCGACCTCCAGCAATACACAATGATTGGCATTGCCTGTGTAAGCAATCGCCGGGTCCTTAATTGAGGATTAGTGGAGTGAGTGTGACTATGAAGATGAGTCGTCGAAATGTGTTCCGCCGCTTGTGTTGTCCAATGAGTGTCCGCCGGTTGCCATTCGACCGTGTTCGGCTCTTGTGTCCTCCGATCCATTTCGACCAGTGTTCGCATCTTGTGTCTCCTATACATTTACGTGTCCGCCGTTTGTCGTGTGTCCTCTCCGTGTATCCTTGTACGTTGTCATTGTCAGTATTTGCGTTTCGACACTCTTTTGTTTGGTACGCAGGCACACGAAACCCTTTTCGTCTTCGTAAATCC
>JACBWV010000084.1:1152425-1174925 GCA_013435795.1 Chlamydomonas sp. ICE-L
ATGTGATAACAGCGGTTGAAAATTACCTTACAGGGTATAGTGCAGAAAAATAGACAAAAACTATGAGGACGCAAAGAGAACGTACACAAAGGGAGGACACCTGTGCCTCTCCTGCCGCTGTCTGGCTGTTTCGGTGAGGCTGGTGAAATTTCTATTGGACAGCAAGTATCTGTATGCCTTTCTCCTTGTCATTCTCGCCTTCATACCGGTCTTCGTCTGTCGTCGACTCTGCCATACAGATTGGGCTGATCACCTGGGATTCGGTATCCTATGGCTGATCCTCTCCAGGGCAACTGAAAACTCGCTACCCTTGATGGGGCTCGAGGATTTCCACTGCTCAGACTCGGTAATGAAGGGGTTAATATCGTTCACCGATTGGGGTTGATTGAGCCGATTGGTGCTTCTACCGTTTTGTTGAGCCATGGCCGGTATACTATCTGGACCTTTTCACCATACCTTTTGGTCGGTGTTGTGGATTAGAAATGAGCTTTTTCAGCCAGAGTATCGATGCAGCGGCATGTTCCTCATGACAGGGTACATCACGGCCCTGACCATTCGAGGGATCAAGGATATCGTAGATCGTCGCGCTTTCATTAGAGAGGTTGGTGGCATGCACACCAGTTGATGCCGGTAGTGTGATCATTGGTGTGCATACTCGTGACAATGATTTAGAGGTTGGTGGCATGCACACCAGTTGATGCTGGCAGTATGATCATTGGAGAGCATAATTGTGACAATGATTTAGAGGTTGGTGGCATGCACACCATTGATTCTGCAGTATTGGTCATTGGAGAGCAATAAGCATGAACAATGATTTAGAGTTGTTGCATCACCCAGTTGATGCCCCTGGCAGTAGATTAAGGAGCGGCACGCATATCATATGAATATCATTATGCGGGCAGTCGAACTTGGCTAAAGTTACCATTTGCATATACTACATACCACAATATCATATGATGGATGTATATTATCATGTGATAATCATCTTCCTCGCCTTCCGGCATTATCATAACTATTTGCCGGTCCCTCAAAGTATTACCATTTGTACAAATCGTGACAATTTTAGAAATAAAGCCGTAGAGCTAAGCAGTTATGTGAATGCATTGGTAAGAATCGTCTCAGATCTTAGTTTTCGGGAGTTTCGTGTATCAGCTTCTAGGCAGCTTCCTGACTGAGTTTGTGAAGCTGAAAGTGGCAAAGCTATAACTCAGCTACACTACCCAAACCCAGATCCTGTTTCCTCCTTGCGATTCTTGAAAGTTGAAAGTAGGCAAAGCTGTAACTCAGCTACGCTGCTCAAACCCAGATCATGTTTCTTTGCGATCCTCGAAAGTTGAAAGTGGGTAAAGCTGTAACTCAGCTACACTGCACACACCATGATCATGTTCCTTCTGGCTACGTGAAGCAGCTTCTAAGTAGCTTCACTTGATAAGTCTGTGAATCTGAAAGTGGGCAAAGCTAAACCTCAGGTACACTGCCCACACCTGTTTCATGTCCCTTCTAGTTACGTGAAGCAGCTTCTAGGCAGCTTCCCTTTGTAATTCTTGGAAGCTTTAAGTGGGAAAAGCTAACACTCAGCTTCACTACCCAAACCCAGATCCTGTTTCCTTGCGATTCTTGAAGGTTGAAAGTAGGCAAAGCTATAACTAAGCTACACTGGTCAAACCCAGATCATGTTTCTTTGCGATTCTTGAAAGCTGAAAGTGGGCAAAGCTATTTCTCAGCTACACTGTCCACACCCGGATCATGTTATTTTGGCTACGTGAAGCAGCTTCTAGGCAGCTTCCCTTTGTGGGTCTTGGAATCTGAAAGTGGGCAAAGCTATAACTCAGCTACACTGCCCACACCCCGTATCATGTTTCTTTGTGATTCTTGAAAGCTGAAAGTAGGCAAAGCTATAACTAAGCTACACTGGTCAAACCCAGATCATGTTTCTTTGCGATTCTTGAAAGCTGAAAGTGGGCAAAGCTATTTCTCAGCTACACTGTCCACACCCGGATCATGTTATTTTGGCTACGTGAAGCAGCTTCTAGGCAGCTTCCCTTTGTGGGTCTTGGAATCTGAAAGTGGGCAAAGCTATAACTCAGCTACACTGCCCACACCCCGTATCATGTTTCTTTGTGATTCTTGAAAGCTGAAAGTAGGCAAAGCTATAACTAAGCTACACTGGTCAAACCCAGATCATGTTTCTTTGCGATTCTTGAAAGCTGAAAGTGGGCAAAGCTATTTCTCAGCTACACTGTCCACACCCGGATCATGTTCTATCTGACTACGTGTAGCAGCTTCTAGGCAGCTTCCCTTGCTGAGTCTGTGAATCTGAAAGTGGGCAAAGCTATAACTCAGCTGTCAGCATGAATTGCGGTGCTCTCACGCGTTTTATGACTTGGTGACTACTTATGTACTTCCTTATAACTATCGGCTCTGCCAGTACTGTGTCAGCTTCCCGTAGTGACAGCTTCCCGTAGACTGAGTCATCCTTGAGTGACTCAGTGACAGCTTCCTGTTGGCTACGTCACCTGTATAGCCTGTACCCTTATCAGGGTACAGGCTGCCGCTCCTTCCTCCACTGGTGCCCTTAATGGGTCTCCTGTGCTTGTAACTTATTCTCGTCTCCGTGTATAGATTGGCGCGTCTGTTACGCTGCAATCATCTCTGTCCACTCTACGGAGTGCTTACAAGCTGATAGGTCATTGGGCCTACCATGGTACCACTGCTTTGCAATGCACCTTATGCGTCGTCCTCTACTTGGCTTCAACGAGCTTCATTCTGAAAGTTCCGAAGTCCTGACATGACGACAAATTGGCTGATTGATTGCGCGCCAGCGGCCTCTGCTGCCGGAGAGGAGGATCCTTCCGCCATTGTGGTCGTAACCCCCTCCCCGGTCATTCCTCCATCTTCTCTTCCTTTTCCTCCCCTGCCGTCTGTCGTAGATGACTGTGACGTGCAGACTCAAGTCGGCGACTAGCCTGGACATCGGTGGAGATATCCCGTCTTCGTCTGCTCGCGTCCTTGACGTTTCTAACCTTTCTCCGGTGGTTGAGGCTCTGCCTGCATACCGGAGTTTGCCAAGCCGACCAAGCTCCCTGCTGATGTCTACGTCGTTTGTGCCCCCTTTGCTCTGCCCAGCCGACTGTTTGCTACTGGCATGAGCTTGCGCTCTAGTGGCTCTGTGCCACCTTCTGGAGAATTTTTTCGATCAAGCTGGCGGATCGCCGGCACTGCCGTAGGGTTCGCCAGAGGAGCCTGGAGATTCTAGAGGTGGTAGGAAGCAGGGGGGTATGGTCAGCACCACTCGGGTGCTGCTCCCTCTACCCCCCAACCGGGTGAGTCGGGCGATAGAGGGGGGGACTTGGGATTGACTGATCATCGACGGCGGGATATTAGGACCTTTACATGCCTCGGCTCTGCTCTTCGCATCCTAGCGATAATTTTCGAATTCTGCCCTTGCGATTTGCGATTTCTGCCATTGGTGCGATTTTCTGCACCAGGTGCGACTTGCTGCACTGTCATTCGCGTCTCCTTTTTCCCATACCTCAAATCTCGACTTCGACCTAACGCTTCCCCACCTTCTGTGATCCCAGGTCTCGCAGCGCCGGACTTCGCCCATGCTACAGGCCGAAGTGGACGCCGTCCTGGCCCTAGTCCAGCGGCCGTGGAGGATCTTTGGCATGATATCTTGGTGGATATTTTTCTCTCTTAGGCTCCTTGTGACCCCTGGGTGCGTTCCGTGGTTTCGACAGAGGTCGCTACTTTGTCTTCCCGTGCCCCTGGTTCCTCCCTTAGGTGTATGCCTTAGCTACGTGAGTTTGGGTTCCAGTGTTTGAGTTCTAAAAGGGCTTAGGATTTTTTAGTTAAGTGGTATAGAGGCATGGTTGGCATGAATTGTTGATGATGACACTGCTCAGCAGAGTGCGAGTGTGTTATCTTCGCAATCGGCTGCACAACTAGGGAGACAAGACTCCTTTGGAGCTGTTCTGCGGGGTTGCACCTGATGTGTCGTTGTTGCGTCTGTTATTGCCCCTGCTATGTTAGTCAATGGGAAGAAACACAACGAGCTAGTTAGAAAGGCATTATTTGGTAGACTGGTTGGGTATTCCCTGGTGAGTAAGGTTTATTATGTTTGGGTTTCCGATGTTGCGCCAGGTAGTAGGGAGTCGTGATGTACTCTCTATATCCAGTTCAGTCTAAACTGTCTTCCTGGGCTCTTCCATTAGTATGGGTCCCCGTGCCCGCTTGCATCCCTCCTGTCATCAAACGGTGATATGTTCGTGTAACCGGTAATTCCCTACGCCCTTTAACAACCCCAATTGTTGTTGGCTGGCCTGGCTGGGATGTATCCAGATTGCATTCCAGACCAGGGCCTGATCTTGCTGTATTGTGTGTGAAGTTTTAGGGCGGGTGGGAGTTGGATATCCAAACAATAATTTAGCCGAATCTCAGGGGGTCGCCAGGCCCTCCTCTGTGCCATGTTTTATCGGTGAAGCTCTAGGATTTAGACAGCCTCAGATCATAGTGGAGCCTGGATCAGGTCCATTGCTTAATAAGTCACCAACCTCCGATCACCTTGGATGGCTCGCATGGGTTGTTGAACACTTCGCCTCCTGCCATTCCTAATGGATATTCGAATCGAGCCCATGTGACGATGTAGCCTTTGCCGATAGTGCAAGTGATGATCTGAACACTGGTCGGGTTCCGATACTGCGTATGGCTGAGGTGTTCCAGTCGACCCAGACTTCGTTGAGATAGAGGCAAATAAGGCCGGCCCTGTTCAACCAGGCAGTACTTCTGCGCTAGGGGCTATACTACCGGTTACTAGCTTGATACTGCGTCTGGCTGGGGTGTTACAGTCAACCCAGGATTCATTGTTTTAGGTGCTGATGGTTCTCATACGTAGGTTAACATGGCCCTATGTGTGGGTGCCTATTCCTCAGCACCGCCTAGACTGACTTATAGGGTAGTCTACATTGGTGGAGCGTTACGACGCTTTGTTTAGGCAGCTTCCTTTCAGCTGTCTTTCTTGGTTTTGGTGGAAGGTGGTAATTCATTCAGACCACCGTTATAGCGTCTTGATGGTTTGTGACTTTTCGTTCCGTAGGCAGATGGTTCAACTCGAGGCTCGATATGATCATGAAGATTTGTTAAGCAAACCGTATGTAAGTGGATGATTTATAATTTTGGATGTTCCCCCCTCCGTTTACACTCGTTTTTTGACAGCCGCCGCCGCAAGCCTCCGTGCGGTGTGTCGTGTGGAGACAGATGGGAGTCTGCGCAAGCCACCGTGTCATGTGTGTGCGGTCTGTCTGTCTGATGGACAAGGAGTCTGCGCAAGCCGCCTTGGTGGCGTGTGTGAGAATGAATGAATGGATGGGGAGGATGCGCAAGCCGCTTGGGTGGCGTGTGTGAGAATGAATGAATGGGCGGGGGGATGCGCAAGCCGCCGTGGCATGTGTGAGGATGATGGACAACACCGATGACGATACTATGTGACAATTGTGACAAATGTGACAGTTTATAGACATCACTATTATCTGATGAGACCTCCTTAACAAAGTATGCCATTATGTCAATTTATAGTTTGTTACAATAACTGTCACATTTGTCACATTTGTCACAATTTGTCAATCTGCCTCTCTGTAAAATCAGACTTCCAAGACGAGCTTCCTGACCACACGCATCTGAATCCCTCTGCCCCGATCTGCGGGGCCCGCGCTCCCCCTTCATAAATCCAATAGGGTATATGTCAAGCAGAAGCCTGCACGACGTCTCCATAGTTTCCGCATCTGAATCCCTTCATATGTTTTAGAGGTTGTTTGTTTGTGAAATGATTCTCTCTATTTGAAAGGCATTTTGAAGAGTCCGCATATGCAGACATATGTTTTAGAGGTTGTTTGTGTGTGAAATGATTCTCTCTATTTGAAAGGCATTTTGAAGAGTCCGCATATGCAGACATATGTTTTAGAGGTTGTTTGTGTGTGACATGATTCTCTCTATTTGAAAGGCATTTTGAAGAGTCCGCATATGCAGACATTTGTTTTATAGGTTTTTGTGTGTGAAATGATTCTTTCTATTTGAAAGGCAATTTGAAGAGTCCGCATATGCAGACATATGTTTTAGAGGTTGTTTGTGTGTGAAATGATTCTCTCTATTTGAAAGGCATTTTGAAAAGTACGCATATGCAGACATATGTTTTAGAGGTTGTTTGTGTGTGAAATGATTCTCTCTATTTGAAAGGCAATTTGAAGAGTCTTTGTAGAGGATGTGGTTGCTGAACCCCTCTGCCCTGCTCCGCGGGGCCCGCGCTCCCCCTTCATAAATCCGATAGGGTATATGTCAAGCAGAAGCCTGCTTGAGACCTACCTTTTGTTTTCAAAACGGGTCTTCCTCATCCGGTAGGAAAGTAGGCAAAGTAGTGCCCTTTACTTTATTTAATAGGGTACTGCTTGTTGTCAAGATGGGTCTTTTTGAATTTGTATATGGAACCGCCAAGCCGCAGCTGGGTTGTTGCTTGACTGATGGTGCCACATGGGATCAGACAGTGAGTCAGCTGCTCAATTCCACTGCCCCGCTCCGCGGGACCCGCGATCCCCCCTTCATAATTCCAATAGGGTTGTCAAGCAGAAGCCTGCTTGAGACCATGCGGTTTCTTTTGAGAACCGGACCATAGTGAATGCGGTTGTGTAAGACGCGACACAATGCGGCTTTAATCAATCGAAGACAAGTGTTCCGAGTGCGACTCGTAAAACGAGTGTAAACAACGCAAAATCCGTACAGATTACAGCCTTCCACACTCTCTCTGTCGAACTGCGACTCATTCAATGCGCCCAACAAACCAGAATTCGCCCCCGTACAGACAGTTTCGGATAGATCCGAATTAGATTGGTGTTAGATGTACATCGGATTTGTGTTAGATACGCGTCGGTATCACACCGTGCGCAAAACCCCATGCGGTGCAATGAGAAAAAATAAATTCAGGCCAAAAAACACGGTGTGATAGCACGGTGCGATAAACGTCCCGGACAAAAACACGGGGTGATAATACGAGAACGGGGTGATAAATTGGGTACAGATAAGCAGATAGAATTAATCCATATACAAGCCAAAAAGATAGGTTACAAGGATAGATTATCAATTACATTAATCCGCGGATCAATGTAATTGATAATCTATCCTTGTAACCTATCTTTTTGGCTTGTATATGGATTAATTCTATCTGCTTATCTGTACCCAATTTATCACCCCGTTCTCGTATTATCACCCCGTGTTTTTGTCCGGGACGTTTATCGCACCGTGCTATCACACCGTGTGAAGTGTGTGGCTCACGCCCGACAGCATCGATGGGGATTGCCAAAACCCCGATGTCTGATAACACACTCGAGGTTGGCTTACCTCTCGGATCGATGAGAGTGCTGTCAAGGAAGCCGCCCACAGCTTGTGAAGACGAGCAGTTCCTCCTCTTGGGAACCGTTAGACTCGCAACTTCCAAGCTTGGAAAGCTACCTGGGCACTCTGTACGGTCCTTGAGGGTTCGATGATGATGCATTGGATACGATTCATTCTTCTTCGTTATGATTCCGTCCTCTACAAAGGCCCTGTGGTCTCAAGCAGGAATTCAGCTTGACATCTCTTGTTGGTTTTCAGTCCTTACAACTTCCCAATTATAGCTTTTCTACTTGTTACATGAAAGTCCAAAAGTTACACCAAAAAGAGAAAGTCCCTATAGGGGAAGGAAATGAGAAAGGTTTCCTTTTTTGGTGTAACTTTTTAGCTTTTGTGTAACACTAGAGATGATGGTCTCGAGGTCTTAGGGAGTGTGGAGGAGAGAGAAGGTCGACGGTGTCAAGCAGGCATTCAGCTTGACATCTCTTGTTGGTTTTCAGTTCTTACAACTTACCAATTATAGCTTTTCTACTTGTTACATGAAAGTCCAAAAGTTACACCAAAAAGAGAAAGTCCCTATAGGGGAAGGAAATGAGAAAGGTTTCCTTTTTTGGTGTAACTTTTTAGCTTTTGTGTAACACTAGAGATGATGGTCTCGAGGTCTTAGGGAGTGTGGAGGAGAGAGAAGGTCGACGGTCTCAAGCAGGCTTCTGCTTGACAACCCTGTTGGCTTTATGAAGAGGGATTGAGCTGCAGGTTCGCAGTGTGTGCGGACAGGTGTGGTGGAAAAGTACAAGCGGTTGTAGGGTAACGAAGGTATACTTTTTGACTGACAGCAGCCACACGGCGGCTTTCGCAGACTCCCCGTACGTCCATCCTCCATTCATCCTCACACATGCCGCAGCGGCTTGCGCATCCCCCCCGTACGTCTTCAACACGCACTCACGTGAAGAAGAGTGATCGGCGTGGGGGGGGGGGGGAATCCACAGGACACATGTGCATCAGAACACACCAGGCACAAATCGATAGATACATGGCGGGTGCTGCCTAGAGACGGAGAGATGGGGGTCTCGAGTATTCAGCTTGACGCATCTTTTAGCTTTTTAAGTGACGGTCTTCGGGTCTTCGAGGGAGAGAGAGACGGTCTGAGGGCCTTGGCCACTCGAGATATATATATATATTATATCCGCTGCTCCACAGGCGCCAGAGAGCTGCTGATGAGCTGTTGTTGTTGTGCTGACCGCCCATTGGCGCGCGGGTCTGTTTTGCCCATCACCACCACCACCACCACCACCACCACAAGCGTTTTGGGGGGCGGGGGAGTGCAGGGGTGTTCCATCATCATGCACTTGAGTGTGTGTGTGTGTGGGTGGGTGGGTGGGGAAGGGGGTCTGAGAAGCGATGGAGCGTGTGTATAAGGGAGAGGGGGAATGTATAATGGAGAGGAGAAGAGTAGAGATGAATATGAATTCAAACGAATAATAGCTCGCACATTAATGATGTCATCGAGCAAGGAGACGAGGTTCTTCACGCTAAAAAACAAAAATGGAGACAAGGGGATATCAACGTTGTCAAAGAAACGATACTTCGAGCTGGAAGAGAGAGTGAAGAGCATACTGGGAGATAGATGCGAGGCAGAGGCGGGTATGGTCATGAAGGCGATGCGTGAGATCATGAAGTTCGACCCGAATGTCTCAAGGTACAGCGAGGAGGTCAGGGAGGCGCTTGGGGAGAGCTGCAGAAAGTGGAGGCAACGGAATAAGGAGGAGAAGAATGCGGCAAGACAACAGGTTTTGGTATGAAACGCAACACACATTCATGGATGCCACGCACTCGGGAAATCATCATCTTAGGGGGGCTTAAAGGAAATACTGTATGAATGCATAACATCAATTCAACGACATGGCATCCTACGAAGAGTTGCAGAAGCTGAGCGCGTGGCTGAAGAGATCTGAGGCGAGTGTGGGCAGAACAGTGTTGATGCCCATGACTACAAGTGATGTGAAGGCGCCGATGTTCAAGCATGCAGGGAAAGCGCGGTGGGGACTGATGGGCCGAAGCGGACGCGCACACGAACAACAACCCCACACACAAGGCATGGGGAATGTTGTATAGATGACTGAGATAGGGATATCTTACAGTAGAGGTAATACCTCGGGAGACGTATTACTAGCTCGGTAGGTGTGTGTACTGCACACACCCGTACAGTACAGGTAGCACTAGGGATCCGCCTTCCATACTCCCCCTAGTCACAGGCTGGGAAGAATGGACAGCTTGGGACTATAAAAGAGAACAAGCTGGAAATAAACGGAAACGGACAATCTAAATAAAGAAATAGGCTATGAAAGAAAAATCCAGAAAGGACGAGCAAAACATACCATTAGTGGTAGGTGCAGAGATAGACCCATACGAATAAAACAATCAGAATAAACCAATAAAGGAACTGTGAGTAGCTCCCCCAGATTGGAAGCAAGGGGAAAACAATACAGAGCTCCCCCGGGTCGACAACAGGGAGCAAGCGCCTACAAAAAAAAACAGATCACATCATGTCATCCTATTCCTAAGACACGTGAGGGCATGTCACGGATCTCGAAAGCAGTTGGGCAGTCGCCCATCACAGCAAGGGCTAGAGCAGTGGAAAGGTAGCGGTAGCTTTTCAGGGGTACATCCCCAATGCCATGTCTAGTGGCGAAGGCGCCACTCTGGTCACCATAGGGCTCTCCCCCATTTCCACCCGCAGGGACAGCAAGCACACACGTATCAGGGGGAACATTCCAGCCAGGGCTTGCAACCCCAATCCCCTCTGTAGGGGTGGGAGTTAGCAAGACGTTGGTGCCAGTCTGGTCACCATAGGGCTCTCCCCCATTTCCCTCCCTAGCGATAGCACTAAGGATACCGACATCCGAGGGCCCCTCTCTAGGGGGACCAGTCAGTTGCATATCTGCATGCTCTATCCTAACATCAGAGGGACCAGTCAGCTGCATATCTGCATGCTCTATCCTGACTGCAGACTCCCCCTCACAAGATGGAGCAGTCAGCTGCTCAGCATCTTGGGAAGCAGTCAGATGCTCGGGCCCGGCAGATGATTTACCCTCTTTAGGGGGGGCAGGCAATTCATTACCTAAGAGCGCATCTTCTAATAAGCGGAGGTGTGCATGCGCGGTAGCTAGGCCCTGTTGGAGGGAGGCGACCTGTGCTCTGAAGGAGAACACTTCTTCTATCGCAATAATCCTATCATCAACAACAACATCCATATCTACAGGTGCAACAAGCATGGACAGGGTGCAAGGATCGTCGGCAAGGAATTCTGGAAAGGTTGCTCCCCCATTTGTCTCAGTGGGGGGGGCAGCCATGTTATCTTCATGAGACTCTGCCCGGCTGTCCCCAATAGTGGGAACAGCCAGTTGCGTATCTGTTGGCCTAGCATCAAAAATAGCATCGCCAGGGCTAACAATCACGGGATCATGCGCACAGACTGTGGTAGCATCAACCATACGCTCACCGACAGGAAGTACAACGGATGGAAGCGAAGGAGGGAGGTCAACGTGGGGAAGCAGAGGGGCAGGCAGTTGCTTAGTGGATCTCAGGTTGCGGTCACTATCTGAGACTGGGAACCCATCAATAACGATCGGTCGGACTCCACTGCACCCCTCCCCATTGATGTGTTTGGCAATGAGGTGACGGAAGTGATCTGCTGTTGCAGAGTGAACGAAGAAAGGGAAAAAGCCAGAGGAAGTCGGGAATCCAGGAAGTGCCAAGCGCCCCACGATGTGGTAGGCAAGGTCGAAGGTGGGGTCTACAGGAGGCTGGTCCAGACGGAAGAGCGTAAGCATGGACTGTGAGAAGTCCTTCAATGTCTCAGTCTTGCCTTGGAAAGCATGGTCCCATGCCCACCGTGATCGCGCACGATTGAATGCAGGTCCAGGTGGCATGCATAGGAGGTGGATTGCACGACAAGCAGCTGGCCAAGAATTACCATAGCCTGGGCGGTATCGAGCGAAATCAGGGGACAGGACACAGGCGGGGTTGAGTTCGTCAGCACATTGCATAAAAGCGATGATGATATTGTAAGCCTTAGGGAACTGGTGCTCAACCAGGCCTGGAGCATAGGGAGCAGAATATGTGGGGTCAATGTACCTCGTTGGTTCCAAGTTGTGAGCTGACAGTGGAGGTACATACATGTTGTCCCAGAGTTGCGCTCGGTGCAGATCTGCTCGAAGCTGGTCGAGGAGCAGGTTTGGGCAAAGATGCAAATGCACTGACGGGGAGGGAGATCCGCCGATCTGGATGTCCTCCGAGGGGCCAGGAAAAGAAGCATCTGACAGTGAAGAAGAAGACCGAGCAAGGGGCACGGTCACCCACGATGGACGTGGTCGCACCAACTGTGAGCCAGGGCGTGTTTGCAGCATGGCAAATCAGAGAGGTGCAGGAGCAGGGGTCAGGCGCAGATGCCACGAAGATGGAGACGGAACTCCTTGGAGAGCCAAGCGCAGATGGAATGCGCAGAGAAAGAGGAAGCAGGAGATGGCACTCCTTGATCAGAAACCGGGAAAAGCGCAAGCAGGAGCGCTGAGAAAGCAGATGCGGAGTAGCAGGAGGAGAAGTTGAAGTAATCCTCTAAATCAGAAATCGAGCAGTATCAGATATCGAAACAAGAATGAGATTGCGCATTCACCATGGGAGGTGAAACAGAATGTAACTGGCGCGATTCCAAAACGATGCAGCGCTCAGTGGGAGCAAGAATTAGGGGAAGACTTGAAGAAAGCCGCCTATGAGGGGCATTGGCCAATCATCGGGGCAAAGGTCTGGGAATGCACGAAGGGGCCATCGGAGTGGCGCAGTGGTTAGCGTCAGATGAGGACCTAAACCTATAGATGACTGAGATAGGGATATCTTCCAGTAGAGGTAATACCCCGGGAGACGTATTACTAGCTCGGTAGGTGTATGTACTGCACACACCCGTACATTACAGGTAGCACTAGGGATCCGCCTTCCATATGTTGCTGGATGGATTGGTTGTGGTCGACGCGGACGACGCAGAGACAGTGGAGTGGTTGGAGAGGATGGAAGATGAAGATGGTGAGGTGGGCGAGGCCATGCAGAGGTGTGCCATTCAAGAGACCAGGAAGGGACGCCACTACATTCAGAACCTTTATGAATGGAAATGGCACTAAGTCTTTTTGGAGCAACCTAGCCGACTATCTTTCTACTTGTAGAAGAGCAAGACAGGAAGCCCTGGACTGCTTAGTGGCACCGTAATTTATTATCCCTTTTTTTTCTTCTTGAGACTTCTCATTTGTTAGCTTCTTACCTCCGCCACTGTAAGTGGTTGAGATCTGGGTCCTGCTCTAAGGGGTTTAATACCTACGCCACCAAAACGGTGGTTGGGAGTTTGGTTTGTTTGTCCTCGACACACCCCTGATGTAATGGGGTTTTTTGCTTTGTGGGTGCTTTTTCTTTTTGTTTAAAGCACAGAGTCTCATACACCCTCGCGGTGTCAAGTAGACTTTAACATGTAATGTAATGTAATGTAATGTAATGTACATGTTCTTGCGCCCAACATGGGCGGACGAGGAGGGGTACTATGACAGTGCAAGGCAAGTCAAGCACAAAGAGGTTGACATGAAGACCCTGTGCCGGACAGGGACCAGGGGTCTGCTGTCGGTTGTGCCCACGGAGGGGAAGGCATGGAAGGAGGGAAGGGCTCCGTTGGAGATGGAGTCGATACCGTACATTCCAAAGGCGCTGATGGAGAGGGTGGCAAAGAAGATCAGGACTGCGGGCGCCTCAAAGGCAAAGACAAAGGTAGCAAGCAAAACAGAGGTGGACTCGGAGTCGTCGAGATTGCAGGGTCAGGGGACCGTGGTGATGATGCCAACCAGCTTCATGGAGAGCCCGCCTGTAGAGAAGCTGCTGCTGCTCCTTAGCAAGAGCAGGTGGGATTTCTAGAGAGACATGGCGCGGTGTGGCAACGGCCTTGAAGAACGAGTACGGTGAGACGTACAAGGTGTTGTGGAAAAAGATGTCCAAGGGTGTCCTCAAGATACGATGAGGAAGCCGCAGAAAAGTTGTGGGAGACTGTGGGAAGACCCCACTACGATGGACCGAAGCTGACAATGAAGACGGTGGGTCAAGTGGGCTTTGCGAGGACGACCCGCACGGGTACGCGGCGTATCGAGCAGCTTCGATACCAAAATTAATAAAATACAGGTGGGAGAAGGGAGACTACGGTCTGGGACAGATTGTACACTTTCTGCTGCAAGGGACAGTGAAGAAGACAGGGGGGGGTCATAAGGACTAATACATATTCGAGGAGGACACATGCCGGTGGGCCAAGGTGGATGATGGGTTTGTGAATACCGTGGCGATGAATGTCTTGGAAGGGGTGATGAGGGACATTGACTTATGGATATCGACACAGACCGCGCAGTTTTTCTGTATCGGAGTGGGCGAAGAGGAAGAAGAAGACTCCATGAGTAAATCGGGGATGGATACATACATACATACATTACATGTTAAAGTCTACTTGACACCGCGAGGGTGTATGAGACTCTGTGCTTTAAACAAAAAGAAAAAGCACCCACAAAGCAAAAAACCCCATTACATCAGGGGTGTGTCGAGGACAAACAAACCAAACTCCCAACCACCGTTTTGGTGGCGTAGGTATTAAACCCCTTAGAGCAGGACCCAGATCTCAACCACTTACAGTGGCGGAGGTAAGAAGCTAACAAATGAGAAGTCTCAAGAAGAAAAAAAAGGGATAATAAATTACGGTGCCACTAAGCAGTCCAGGGCTTCCTGTCTTGCTCTTCTACAAGTAGAAAGATAGTCGGCTAGGTTGCTCCAAAAAGACTTAGTGCCATTTCCATTCATAAAGGTTCTGAATGTGGAATCGCAGAATTCCACATTCCATACGGTTAAGTCGGGTATCCTCATGGACATGCCTATAAATATCTGTAAACAGATTCTGGTAGCGGAGGCGAATATCATTATAAAAAGGGCACTCAAACATATGCATTTCATCCTCAGTTTTTTGGAACCACACATTTGACAGTGTCTCATTGAGCGAGGGATGTGTGCTCTATCCACCACCCTCATTCTTTCTGTGTTCAGCCAATGGGAACCCATTCTAAACTGTGCTATAGAACGAATCTGATCCTGCTTATGTAAGGCGGATGTAAAGGGAATCAAGCCATTCTCATCATGCTGTGGCTGCGAACCATTTTTGTATCGGAGGCGTTTAAAGCCAACCCTGTGAAGAAGAAGGAAAGTTGCCACACTGACCAACTACGTTGATTGTCTTACGCGGAGTGAAGAATGTGATGGCCATTGCAGGCCCACTTCTCATGGACGAGACGTTCGAGCAACGATTGGACAGCAATCGGCACTTGATCGGGATCAAGGGGGGGGGGGGGGGGGGCGTGGTGGGACCTCAAAGACGGGGCAGAAGCGACCGAGGGTGGCAGAAGACATGGTGCACAACGAACTGGACGTGGTCGGTATGACGACGATGTGACGACTGCAGCTGCCGCAAAAAGCGCAGAGTGGATGCATAGGATCGTTGAGAAGATCATGGGTGGGGGACGAGGCCATGGCGCGGTTCCTTCACGCCTTCTCGGGTATGGTATCACTGGCGAAGTGAGAGAGGAGGTTTTTCCTGTATGAACAGGGAGCGGAAGGAACGGTAAGGGGCTGTTGACGCAGGCGCTGCAGCAGCTGCTCGGGGCTTATTACAAGGAGATGAACTGCGCCATCATAAGTGACTCGAGGGTGTGCAGCAACATCGACGCAGAGCGGGCAAAGCTCATAGGAGCGAGACTCGCGGTCTTCAACGAGCTCAAGAATGGGGAGAAGCTGAAGACGAACGAGGTCCAGTTGTTAACTGGAGGTGAAATGGGCGTTCCTGCTTCCCGGCCGATTTCCATTCTTATGTTCACTTTTAAGGGGTATTCTGATTTTTTACAAGTTCAATCTTATGATTAAAAACATAAGATTTCGGTCAATATGTTCAAATTTGACGAAATATGCTCAATTCGAGCTCATAAGAATGGATATAGGGAATCTTATGAGCATGAAATTGCCCTATTGTGTAACAACTAAGAAACACCAATTTTACATCTTATGTTTTTTAATGTAAGGAAAATGTGTAAAACTGGCAGTTATTGACCGGAATATAGAATTTAGAATTCACGGCTTATGAAAATAAACATAAGAGTGGTTTATGAATAATGTCATTAAGGTGACTATGAAACGTCATTCTCCTCCTTCTCCCCCTCCTCACCCCCACTACCCCCCTAAACCCTCCTCCACCTCCTCCTCTTCTCCATCAATGTCTACATTATCTCCATCCGACTGCACGGCCTCCGGTCTAGTGTTGTCCTCAATGGCTTTGCAAGGTAAGAGCACGCTTGTGTGGTACTTCTTTGGTATCTTCATTTTGCTCGTGGGTTGGCAACTGACTTGCACGGCATCAAGGGGGATGTTGCCTGTCCATGTAGCCTTGTGGTTCCTCCCAAGCTTAACGGTAATGGAAAAATGGTGAAGCAGATGAAGAGCATGGCTTAGGGGGAATGAGGTTGTAAAACGGGCACGTGAATAATGGGATTAAGACGTTGTGAGGTTAGGAAGTAGGGTGATGTGTTCAGGTGCTAGGATAATGTTTTGTCGTGGTGGTGTAGTGCGTGGAGGTCTCGTAGAGTGCTGCAGCACCAATGTGGACCTACCCAAATGTGTGTCCTCCACCACCACCGTGAATGGGGCTGTGAGGCAGTGAGGTTGGAAGTATATGAGTTATAAGGTAATGAGTTTTGAGGTTATGATTTACGGTGTGGAGATTGCGAGGTTATGAGTTATGAGTTACAAGGCAATGAGTTATGAGGTAATGAGTTAAGAGTTCTGAGATTGCGAGGTTACGAGTTACGAATGATGAGTTACAAGGTAATGACTTATGAGGTTTTGATGTAAGAGTTCAGAGATTGCGAGGTTATTAGTTACGATTTATGAGTTATGAGGTTATGAGTTATGAGTTATGTAACAAGATTCAATAATTGTCAAGGAATTGTCTCTTTCTCCAAAAACTAGAAAACAATCTTATGTTTAAAAACATAAGATGATTCTAAGATAGAGAAGGAATTGTCTCTTTGTCGAAAAACAAGAAAACAATCTTATGTTCAAAAACATAAGAAGATTCGAAGAAATCCAGCAAAAACTCACAAATCAAGAAATTTGCCTAAACGGTCTTTTGATTTGAATCATAAGATTCCACAAATTTAGAAGCATCCACAAAATCGGCCGGGAAGCAGGAACGCCCATTGTGACGGATTTCCGGCAAAGGCGCTTTACAAGGACCCGGTGACGGTGATGCCGCGACATCTCGCAATTTTAGTAACCAACCACATGCTAGAGATGTCAGATGTAATCGTGGCTATGGTCGAAAGAATTTTGGTCATCGAGTTTCCTGTAACCTTTAGGGACCTCATCCCTGGGGAGAGCGAGACCGCCACGCTGCGGCAGTGCGACAGAACCATGAAGGAGAGACTGAAGGCGCCAGAGGGGCAGGCTGCGCTGTTTGCCTGGTTGGTCGAGGGTGCGGTGGCGTGGTACAGTGGGACAGAGAGCCTGAAGGCCGGGGCGCCAAAGAAGGTGACAGAATTTACCAGACAATATTTGGCGGATTAGGACGGCGTGCAAGCGTTCCTCGCCGAGAACTGCGAGTTTGCGGAAGATTTCAGGGAGTCGAGCGTTGCCTTGATCCATAGGTATCGCGAGGAAAGCGGCGAGAATAACGATCGAGAAATGTGGTTCCACAGGCAGATGAAGAGTAAGGGGTTCATGAAAAAAGTGCTTCGAATCGAAGGGAATTCGACACGTGGATATATGGGCTTGCGGCTACGATGATAATGATGCACTCACGGGCACCGCGGAGCGGTGCAGAGGGATCCAGTTGCTGACTCGCACAGTGAATACGTGGGGTGCCGCCAACATATTTAACGGATTCCTGAAGGCCCTGCGTTCTCAAGCAGGCTTCTGCTTGACAACCCTAGTAGATTACTGAAGGGGGGGGAGCGGGCCCCGCGGAGCGGGGCAGTGGAATAGAGCTGCTGACTCGCACAGTGAATACGTGGGATGCCACCAACAGATTCAAAGGGTTCCTGAAGGTCAGGCAGTCTCAAGCAGGCTTCTGCTTGACACCATTGTGGTTTTTTTGAGGGGGAACGCGGGCACCGCGGAGTGGTGCAGAGGGATTCAGCTGCGGACTCACTGTCTGATCCCATGTGGCAACATTGAGTGTAGGGTTTGAGTGTGAGTGACTGGTGACGGCATCCCATTTCGTCACACCAAATCCCCCGGAAGACTCACACCCATTTCTGACAATATTTTGACACATGTTCGACTGTACATCGCTACACCCTGAATCGCTTTCAGACTGATCGATTCCATTCCACCCAACAAAAAGGAGGTGTCGTTTTCGTATCTGGATGCCTCTGTTGGGTTCACGGTTTTCAATCGTTTCACAAATTTCCAGAGCGATGCCAAGAGTGTCGTGTGGAAATCCACCTTGACCCAACGGTGATCACGACCTAGCACATATGCCTTTTCGCAACAATCAGGAGTCATGATGAAATTCATATGCTGTGGATGCACAGGGTTGAAGTGCGACAATTGCAGCAACTTGACGAGACTGTATCCACATTCCTTGAATTGAGGAGCAGAAATGAACTCGTCGGCTATATCCTCCCCGAAAGGGTGCATGTCCTCCACGGACATTCTTTCCCCGCGAGAAGATGAAGAAACAGAAGACTTAGTCGAAGATTGATTGATATTAATTGTGATTGCATTGGTGGATGCACCGAAGCTGTTGTTTACATTGAATTTGTGCTTGTTTTGCAATGTCAACAACTCGCTTTGAAGTTCGCTGATCTGCTTCTCCAACAGACCCACGCGCTTTTCGATGTCCGCATTGTCAAAGATGCCAGAAGGGTGCGTCCGCTGCTTGTGCGACCACTTAGACTGGCGAGTGCTGAACTGCTTCTCACAACACTCACACATGTACAAACCAGACTTCTGCATGTCTCTTTAGTGCTTTTGAGGCACGAATTCTTATGCACAAGTGGTGCGGGGGTGGGTGGGGGGGTGATGCATGGGTGTGCAGGGGCGTACGTGTGTGTGCAGGGGAGTGGCAGTCCAACCCCCTGAATCGATGAAGTTCAAAAAGTGTGGGTGGGTGCAGAGGGTCACTAGAATTCGTAGAGATTCCACACACACACAAATGTTGATCAAACTGTACAGAAGCTATCACAGACAAACACACTCTAAAATAGGTGTCTGCACATGAGGACACTCAAAATAACTGTCAAAATGTAGAGAAGCTTTAACAAACAAACACACTCTAAAATAGGTGTCTGCACATGAGGACACTCAAAATAACTGTCAAAATGTAGAGAAGCTTTCACAAACAACACACTCTAAAATAGGTGTCTGCACATGAGGACACTCAAAATATCTGTCAAAATGTAGAGAAGCTTTCACAAACAAACACTCTAAAATAGGTGTCTGCACATGAGGACATTCAAAATAGCCATCAAAATGTAGAGAAGCTTTCACAAACAAACACACTCTAAAATAGGTGTCTGCACATGAGGACACTCAAAATAGCTACCAAAATGTAGAGATTCCTCATCCTCATCCTCACACATGCACGGCGGCGGCTCATCCACACACACGCGGTGGCGGCAGCTTTTCATACATCTTCATCACACTCACACATGCTGCCGCGGCGGCAGCTTTCGAATGCCACTAGGGAAATCAATCGTCATTGAATGAAGTATAACAACGCAGCGGACTCTTATCATTGCCAGCACTCTTCACAGACACTTCTTCTTCTTTATTCGCGGTACCCACCCCGGAGTCTACACAGGTATACAGTCGGATACACAGGTATTTAGTCGGATACAGATGTCATCAAGGAAATTCGTATGCGATTTTGAGAGATGCAACTCTGCATTTGCTTATGTTGGTAATTTGAGGAGACACAAGAGGACGCATACAGGAGAAAAACCATTCACATGCGATTTTGAGGGATGTGGTGCTGCATTTGCTGCTTCTTGCACTTAGACTGTACACACAAGGACGCATACATGCGATTTGAGGGATGTAACGCTGCATTTGCTTCTAGTACTAATTTGACTAAACACAAAAGGACGCATACAGGAGAGAAACCATTTACTTGCGAGTTTGAGGGAGGTGGTGCTGCATTTTCTGAAAGGGGTGCTTTGAAGACACATACAAGGACGCATACAGGAGAGAAACCATTTAAATGCGATTTTAAGGGACGTAACGCTGCATTTGCTTCTAATAGTAATTTTTATGTACACAAGAGGACACATACAGGAGAGAAACCATTTACTTGCGAGTTTGAGGGACGTAACGCTGCTCGAAATGGGGCGTTGAATAGGTATAAAATGCTGCATACAGCCGAGTATCAACAGTGGAAGAAAAGAGAATAGCAAAGGCTTGCCAAGTTGTTAGAAAATCATGGTTACTTCCCCATGCAGCCCAAGCACCTCCACCCCCGGCCTACTTCATAGCAAGTTAGTGCACTGCCAAAGGAATGTACACTGCAGCCATCAAGCTTACCATTAAGTTTTGTAAGGTGCCCAAAACATGTGGGTCTTTCTTGTCAGCTGATCTGTGACGACCCTGGTTTCCGGGGGGGCTACTATGCAATATAGCGGTGAGCAGTGCAATGTGCTGATATACCTTGTTCTTCTTTTTCTGCTGATATACCTTGTTCTTCTTTTTCTTTAATTGTAAACCGGATCCAGTGCTACGAAACCCGAGATGTGGGAGCATATACTCCGCGCCTGTCTATATGTTGAGATGAATAGGTACATGGGAGCACTCAGTCAGCAGCTGCCAAATTCCGGCGAAAATCCCGAATATTACACCCATACTCAAGACATAGTGAACATGGGTAACGACGTAATAAGTATCATGGCATTACATCGATTTCGACACTGTGACTTAACAGATGCACCTACACATCCAAAGTTACCAAGGTTGTACAATGCTTTCAACCATCTAGCACAGTGATTCCATGCATGAGTAATGCTACAGTAATTGCTTATGCTCATCCCATGCCTATGCCATGTCACACTTCATGACCAAATAGATCACACTACACATTGGGTAGCTCTGCAGGTCTGATATTCTCCCAACAATCAATCATGTTTCTTAAATTTAGTGATGGTCTTCCCCTTACATTCGTTGGCATACATACAGTTGAGTTCTACTTTGTCCTTGGTTCGACTCCTGTAACCACATTTGTTACATTCGTATACCCAATGCCAAGGTTTCACTTTGGGAGAACTCGCTGTCTGCAAATTGAATCTGTCCTGCAACATCATTCCGGGGATGGGGTGTGCTTTGTGAGAAGTGTATCAAAAAAACGAGAATGGCTTGGGAGCGGGTGCGGGTTCGGGTGTAAATTGAGTGTGAAGGTTAGGTGTGGGGATCCGGGAGGAAGGCAACAGAGCAAGACAGATGGCTAATGCAGGGGTACCAGGATTGGGAGCAGAGCAAAAGAGAAGGATGACATAGGAGTGCGAGGAATGGGACCAAGGCTAGAGATCAAGAAAGATGGCTGTCACAGGCTCCAAGATTAGCAGTGCAAAAGAGATGGATGATGCATGGGTGCAAGGACTAGGAGCAAGGAAGAGAAATGGCTGACACAGGGATGCGAAGATTTGGAGCTTAGCAAGAGAGATGGCTGCTGCAGGGGTGCGAGGATCAGGGAGCAAGGCAACAGAGATGGCTGATGCAGGGGTGTCAGGATCAGGGAGCAGGGCAACAGAGATGGCTGCTGCAGGGGTGCGAGGATTGGGGAGTAAGGCAGCCTGACGCAGGGGTGTTATGTTGGGAGCAGAGCATGAGATGGCTGACGCGCAGGGGAGGCAGGATTGGGAGCAGAGCAAGAGAGATGGCTGATGCAGGGGTGCGAGGAATGGGAGCAAGGCTACAGAGCAAGAGAGATGGCTGACGCAGAGGTGCTAGGATTGGGAGCATAGCAAGAGAGATGGCTGAGGCTGGGGTGCCAGGATTGGGAGCATAGCAAGAAAGATGGCTGACTCAGGGGTGCAAGGAATGGGAGCAAGGCTACAGAGCAAGAGAGATGGCTGACAAGAGGTGCCAGGATTGGGAGCATAGCAAGAGAGATGGCTGACGCAGGGGTGCCAGGATTGGGAGCAGAGCAAGAGAGATGGCTGACGCATGGGTGCGAGGATCAGGGAGCAAGGCAACAGAGATGGCTGATGCAGGGGTGTCAGGATCAGGGAGCAAGGCAACAGAGATGGCTGACAAAGGATGTCAGGATTGGGGAGCAAGGCAACCGAGATGGCTGACGCAGGGGTGCAAGGATTGGGAGCAGAGCAAACAAGATGGCTGACGCGTAGGGGTGCGAGGATCGGGAGCAGAGCAAGAGAAATTGCTGCCGCAGAGATGCGAGGACTGAGTGCACAGCAAGAGAGATGGCTGACGCATGGGTGCGAGGATCAGGGAGCAAGGCAACAGAGATGGCTGACAAAGGATGTCAGGATTGGGGAGCAACGCAACAGAGATGGCTGACAAAGGGGTGAGGATTGGGGAGCAAGGCAACGGAGATGGCTGACGCAGGGGTGCAAGGATTGGGAGCAGAGCAAACAAGATGGCTGACGCGTAGGGGTGCGAGGATCGGGAGCAGAGCAGAGAAATGGCTGTCGCAGGGATGCGAGGATTGGGAGCACAGCAAGAGAGATGGCTGACGCATGGGTGGGATCAGGGAGCAAGGCAACAGAGATGGCTGATGCAGGGGTGTCAGGATCAGGGAGCAAGGCAACAGAGATGGCTGACAAAGGGGTGTCAGGATTGGGGAGCAAGGCAACCGAGATGGCTGACGCAGGGGTGCAAGGATTGGGAGCAGAGCAAACAAGATGGCTGACGCGCAGGGGTGCAAGGATCGGGAGCAGAGCAAGAGAAATGGCTGTCGCAGGGATGCGAGGACTGGGAGCACAGCAAGAGAGATGGCTGACGCATGGGTGCGAGGATCAGGGAGCAAGGCAACAGAGATGGCTGATGCAGGGGTGTCAG
>JACBWV010000084.1:1179925-1220539 GCA_013435795.1 Chlamydomonas sp. ICE-L
ATGCCACCCCTTCACCGTTGCATGGGGGGATGGGGGGTGGGGGGGGCACACTCCACACCCCACACCCCACCTCTTCCAGTAGATGCCCTGCATGTTTTTAATCGCCATTACACTGGCACGGACACTGTTGATTTTTAAAAATGGAAATTGTTATGCCTTGCAACGGGGCATGAAGTTAAGGGAACCTTCCCGTTTGATTATTCTGGGAAAGAATACATCATCAGTGGGGGAGGAAAAAAAGATAACGCCTGGAGGGGCGTGGTGTTAAAGGGACCCTCCCGTACGCCGCATCTGGGGAAAGTACATCATCAGTGATTATCCTGCTTTTATGTGTATATTTAGATTGTATTAGTGCATGGTTTTCCAGCCCACTCTGAGCTGCTCCCCGTCTTCCAAGTCTCCCCGTGCCATACCCACAGAAAGCAGGGAGCATGTCTGTATGTTACAGTCCAGGGAAGGCCAAATAGGCTAAAGGGACTTGCTCAACCGCGACAGGAAGGGCTAAAAAAGAAAAGTCATTGGTGAACTGAAAACCAAACAATCGTTTTACCGACGGGGGTCCCGAGTTCCTGATGAAGAGATCATTTGATTATATAATATTGATAAAAGCGTCATCCCACATAAGCAGAACCCTGCGATTTCAATTGGAGAATGGTTGGAGTTGGTCGGTAATTTTATCATTTTATTGTATCATTCTTGTGCCGGCAATGGGAATTGTGATAATTATTTGAAATCAATGTGATCGACTATTTGAAATGATTCACGTGTCATGTATACTAGTACAAGCCCCTGGTAGTGTCTTAACAAGTGAAGATGCGGTTATAAAATGAACTGTCTGTAGTCTAGGTACTGCTTTCTTGCCCCGTGTGAGTTTCACTTACTTGGATTCATCATTAAATTGCAGTTTCATATAGCACGAACTCAGGGCCCCCGACGTTAAAACGATTGTTTGGGGTTAAGACCAGGGCATCGCGATTTCGCGCACGCTTCGTTAGCCCAACTGCGCGTTTTATGCAGTTATCTCAACCCCCTGTGGGTGCAGCACGCAGTTTTTGCGCTTTTTGCACTACAAAGCGCTGACCAATTTGACGTTTGTGCGCTTCAAGCTCTGACCAATTTGACGAAATATAGAACCCTGGTTAAGACGTGAAGATCATCAAGGTTTTTACTTTTTGGCCCTTCCTGTCACGTCTTCTTGTAGAATCTCGCTTTTTAGGCCTTGGCAACTCTCAGCCCTTCTACGATATATGGGTGATATATCATAGGGCTGTCAAGCTTTATACCGCCCGGTATTTATTTTACCGTGTACCGTACGATATATGGGTGATAGTACCCTTTAGGGAACCCCTGTCAGACAAGTTAGGGACTGACATAAAAATGCTCTGCCCCTCATACAGTGCCTAAAGGACGGCATCAGAGTTATCTTCCACTCATCCAAGATGCAAGCAGGTGTATCGAGGGCTTATCCGGAATGATCATGGAAGGGCGCACGCGTGCACAGTATTTAGCATAATAAGCAAACCGTACGGTAGTTTTGGGATCCATCGTACGGTAAACACCATATATCGTTTTTTCCGTATAATATATCGTCTTTGGTGCAAATCGGCTATGGCTTGGGCTTGCGACTCGGCAGGTCGGCGGTTCGATTCTTGTCAGAAGCACCTGAATCTGGGTCTGGGAATTTATACCGTCCGATACATCACGATATATCGTACGGTAATAGACCACGTATATTACCGCGTTTTTCTATCTCCCTCAGTATTGGTCCATTTGACTTGATTTTAAGTGTATGGACGTGTAAACGGTATTTCCTGTTATATCCTCTTGGTCTTCTACTGATTTTCCCCCCAAAAGGTATAAAAATACCGTATGGTATATCACGATTTATCGTACGGTAATTGAAAATACCGTACGGTATTGACAGCCCTAGATAAACACTTAATTCGCTAGTTTCTCTACGCCTTGGTAGTTCGCAATGCTTGTTGTCAAGCCTTTTATTTGCTCTTTCGTACGCTTTTTTGGAGGTCACCTCCTGGACCAGGTTCTGAGGGGTATGTTGCCCAAACCCTCACTGTTATAAAACTGTCCAGCTGCCTCGGCGCTGTTCAGTCTCGGCATTGATTTTTGCTGAGTATGTAACTATATCCTCCCTCTCTCACTTTATGGCGGTGCTGTTCCACTGCCAAGACATGATCCCCTTGTAATTTGTCTTTCTTTACGGAGTTCGAGAACAGCTGCTGGAAGCAGGGTAATTCAAAGCGCGCGCTTTTAAGCTTTTGAGCGCTGACTTTTTGCCCCCCTCTGCGCTTTAAGCGCAGTTTTTTGCAACTCCCTATGGACGCAGCAAGCAATTTTTGCGTTTTTGCACTACAAAGCGCACTTTTTTTGTTTTCAAGTGCGCTTAAGCGCTGGCTAATTTGGCAATTTGAAGTACCCTGGCTGGAAGACAGCGGGTTTTATTGCGTTCACCAATATGCAGGGACAGCCAAATCATATGATGTTGAGCAAAGGCAAGTATGATATCATATGATATCATACAAATTACATCATATGGTACTGTACATAAATGTTAAACTCAGCCTACTCAGATTGCCGGTATCATATGATATCATATGATGACACGATATCATAGTATATCAGATTGCCGTTCCCTACCAATAAAAAAACAAATTGTGTTTCTGCCACGAGGTTCAAAAGCCCCTTTCAGTCTTTCTGGATTTCTGCATAATTACATTAATGGCTTTAATTTTGTACACCGATTGCTTGCATTATGTCATTATTAATCAAAAGATTACGTCATTGTATGCTCATTTTTAGAGGTTATTGTGTGTGTGTCTGTGTGGGGTGGTGGTGGTCTCTTTTGGGGGGGAATCTGCCGAGACGACAGAGGAGAAGGTATTATACTTCTTCATTGCACAGTTGACATTCAGTAGCGTAGGCACGTGGGCTGGCTAAGAAGGGACTGGTACTTGGAGAGTACATGCCCCCTAACTTACAATTAGAGGGCAATTAATTTCGTGGGGTCGGGTACCCCCCCCCCCCCCCCCCCCCCCCCCCCCCGTGCCCGCCCGTGCCTTAACCTGTCCTGTCCGGTACTGGTGGTCACGCTCCGCTTCCTATAGTTATACTGGTACACCCCTGGCTGGTACTGCTTGTTTTTCGATCACCTGAACTTCTTTCTGATCTCCTGGCTCCGATAAATTGCCCACGAGAACTGCACATCTGTCGTCATATCAAACCTGGATTTCATTACTAGGCCCCCAGAAACTCGGAAGGGAGGCAGGGATAGGGGGTTTGGGGGGGGGGGGGGGGGTAGACACCTCAGAATCAAAACTTGGCATGCTAGAAAAAATTGGACAGCTAGTTAAAACAGAAAATATACTAACCACTTACTTACCATATACTATTGCCAATGAGTTGGGGGGCTAAACTAGAGTATCTTTGAATTCGAGCATGGTGCAGAATGACCTCATAAAGGCTTCGGGTTGTTACGTTCTGCGAAACATGTCAGACAGTGTTTCAAGTCGTATGGCTTGGTCAAGTTATTAACCCTCCTATTAAATTGTTTATGGCTTAAATAATCGATTTCAGGCCATTTATCGCCTTTAGGCTGTAATTCTCAAACGAGCCGATGCTTAAGTGAACCGTGGTTAGTTTACAGTGGAATGGGAGAGGCAAAATCTGGCCTCCTTGAAAAAACTTGGACTACGTTGTAAGTACGTTGTAGTTAGTAGGTAAAAAACTGAAAAGCAGCCAAGTTGAACACACCTGGGCTTGCTAGAGATTTTCAATATAGGAACAAGCCTTGCTAAACAAATAAAAATAATGTAACAATTCAAATTCAAGCCTTCCCACAATCCTACGAGGAGAACACACAATCCAAGGCAGTGTTTCAAGTCATATAGCCATGTCAAGTTATGAACCCCCTTGTTTAGTTGTTGATGGCTGAAATAATAGGGCTAAACCTAGCAAACACAAGGCTCTAAACCTGTGAATGGCTGCATATGCTTGCTCACGGCAATAATTATCCATTAGTACTTATGGCTTCACTCGGTTGTGGTATCCCTAAAGGCGGAATTTGGGGTGTCGTGGGCTTGCAGACTCCGTGACCCGGCCGAGTAGCTGCCGTCGCTTTTTTCGTCCCTCCTGCCGGTACTCGCTCGTCCTAGTATTCTGACCGCTCTTCCGCCCGCAGTGCTGCCTACTTCTGACCGCTACCCTCTCTCTTCTGACTAGTTTTGACCGCTTCTTTCCGTGTTGGCAAAAACACTGCCAGACCTCTTTATAACTGGGGGCAATGACAATCGTGCTAACTGACTGATAACTCGCCTTTTTAGCAGCGAAGCACACACGCTCATAACATATCGTGTATTGCTGCACCCATCCAGTCGCTTGCAATTGGAGTGCGTTTTGGATGGGTGGCCATGTACGGATGCACGAACCATCCAAAGAGCTCAACGACCCATCCAAAGGGCCCAACCGACAAATACCGACCCATCCAGTACTACAACCGACTTTACCCATCCAGTCCAATGGGAATCTCCCTTCTTGGCCTACCTCTCCTCTCTCTTATTGGCTCTCTCACCCCTCCATCCGTATCCTCAGCACCTTCACGTAACTCCTTCCACTTTCAACCCCCATGCTCCATGCACCCTGCCCTCCCTTATGACTCCCCTTCACTCCTCAATCGCTCACGCATTCACCTTGTTTGCATTGGTAACCATTCGGGCCTCTCTGCTCTATCCCTCCTCCCTTCCAACCGACACATCCTTCCCTTACCCCCACCTTTCCTCCCACCTTCTACCCCTCCCCACCCTTCCTCCAAATGCCCAACCTGGGCCCCCCCTACAAAATTCCGCTCACTCCCGGACCCTCGTCCTCACCCCCCTCCCCTTTACTCCCCCACCCTCTGCCCTGCGATTCCCTCTTGCCTTCACCTTTTCCCCTCCAACAACCTCCCTTCTCACCTGCCGTCTCACATCTCCTACTACACGGACGGTTCTGCCGTTCCCGGTCATAACGGCTCTACACACACTGGTGCCGCTTTCCTCCACTCACCTTCTTCCTCAGTCCACCATATCCATCCTGGTGGTACTGCCGAGATCAACACCATCCTACGCGCAGAACTCTCAGGCATTCTTGCCGCCCTCCAGCACGCCGGCACACACCACCCTCTGGACCCAGTTCGTATCTACACAGACTCCCTCTCCAGCCTACACCTTATCCGCCGCATCGTCTATCTTCCCAACTCCATCCCCTTTCATAAACATCTTTCCATCCTCATCTCCATCCGCCAACTCCTCTTTGACCGCCTTCACTCCTCCACCCCCACGATTTTCTACAAAGTGCGATCCCACACCGGCATCCTAGGTAACGACATTGCTGACGAGGGTGCCCGCTATGCCCTAGATAACCCCTCCTCTTGTACCTTCGACTTCTCTATTTCTCACCCGAGCCACCTCCACAGCCTCCCAGCATGGCCATGCTTCCAACCTCTACCTACGCCCTCCAACCCACACCCGCCCTACCGCCTTCTCTCCGACATCACGGACTCCCTAACAACCTTTCTCAATACCTATGGCACACACATGACCTTACCGACTTTCCCTTGCCCCTCAGTCGCTCGTGTCTTCTCCGCTGTACCCCCTTCACCCACCACTCTTCCAACCCCCTGCCCCCCCTCCCACCCCCCAACACCTACAACTCCGACCCACCAGCCTCTCCCACCCGCACCAGCCATGATCCTTCCCGAACACTCCTCTCATATGTGGCGCTCCTGCTCCTTCCCTCAAATCCGCACAATCCTTAAATTCCGTTTCAACATGTTTTGGACGGCCTCTGTCCCTCACAAACGCATACCCCCCGAACCCTATACTCAATGCAACCCACCCATCCTCGATGGATCTTGCCATTTTTGCCACTCCCATGACACATCGGCCCACCTCCTTGCCTCATGCTCCCACCCGAAGTTCGTTGCCCTCTACATAGCCCGACACAACGCCGCTGTCCTTCAACTCTATGACGCCATATGTGCTGGCTCCCTCGGCCGCTCCACATTCTATGTTGACGCATCTTCGAGAAACACCCTCCCACTCGGTGTCTCCAACACCCGCCTACCCCCTTGGCTCCTCCCACACCTCCCACCCACTTGTGCATGCCTCCACCCTTGCTCTTGTACCCCTGTCGCCAAATTGCGCCCCGATATCCTCTTCCTTTCCGGTCTCTCCCCTTTTGACGCCCCCTCCCACGAAGCCACACTCACCCCGTCAGAACTTTCCACCCTCCAAGCCGCCCACACTGTCTATCTCTGTGAACTCACATACACTTGGAACGCCCGCTATCATACCACCCTTGCCATTAAACGGGCTCAGCATTCCACCCTCCGTTCGGCTCTTCTCGCTGCTGGTTGGCGGGTCATCTCCCCGGACCCCATCATCCTCGGCTCCTTCGGTACCCTCTCCGCCTCCCTTATTCCCATTTTTTCTTCTCTCGGTATCCATCCTACTGACACCACCCGCCTCCTCCACTCCATCCACCTGCACGCCTTCCGATGCGCACATACCATTGTGTGTACCCGGCGCATGGAATCTGCTACACACTCGTCCCACACTCCTTCTTCCGCCACCGGCTATCGTGGGGGGTACCGCCCCCCCTAGCCACCCCCCCGGTTTGATGGTGTTGTCCGAGGACCCCCTTTGGACAGCTTCCTTAATCACGCCGAATTGGCGTACTGCTTTTCTTTTAAGCTTCTGCTAGTCTATAGGCTTTGGGTTCCTCGTCTTTCTTTTCTTTTTTCTACTTTACTCTTTGTCACTCTTGTTTTTCCTTTTCCTTCTCGAATCTAGGGTATAGCATCCTTCCTGTCAAGAAACTGCCACGTGTTTAAATGGCCACGAGTTCACAACCAGGTGTTACTAGATGACGCTGGCATCGTCCGAAACCATTGGACCGGCAGGAAGGAATGGTGCATGGGTGGATGTATGCGCAGGCGCAAACGCAGGAAGTGATTAGCGAGGTCGGAGACCAATCTAAACGAGGCTGATAAGGAAGCCTATCCATATTTGACACAGTCGTTACAGTAGGATAACACACGAACAACACGAGACTGGACGCATTAGTTTCCAGAGAAGATGAAGTCTGGATATTTTGTAGCGAATATGTTTGCTCGCTCCGTACTTTTGTAGTGTCTGCGCCTGCAATTCGCATGCGCTATGCAGTCCCTACGAATTCATCGGTAAAAGAAGTCCTGAAGGAGCAGGACAGACACATGGTGAAATGATTAGCGAGGAGAGTGATAGTCGCAACCTCTCAACCTCGAGACGCTCCACGGCAACCTGCATGCTCCATGAAAGCACTGAACGAGGCTGCATAAATGGCCCCGCCATTGATAACAGTAACGTAACTGTGGAGTTTAACTCAGGAACAAAAGAGACTGAGTACGCATGATGATTCAGAAACAATGAAGTCGTGAGATTTTGTTGCGAGTATCTCTTCACTCGTTTCCTACGTCTGTAGCGCCTGCACCTGCAACTCGCATGGTTAGTTGAAGGCCAAGACTGCACCAGCTCCAGCTCATGGGATCGAGGTTGTACCGAGAACCATCAACTCCGCCATTAAAGAAGGTTTATGTGGTGTATGAGGAAAACGTGTTGTCCGATTGGGGAATCTTATGGTTATATCCGTATGATACACCACAGTTTAGCACCAGAATTTTGCTAGACACTAAGCAAAGTGTTCGCATGATTGAAATAATTGTCGAATATCTAGGTGTTGCAAGTATTTCCCCAAGCACCTGCGCCTGCTGCTACGATGCGCCATGCGGCAGCTGAGATTTTGATGACAGACCGAGGCTGGAAACTAATCTGGCTCCAGCACCTCCACCATGAAACGAGGCTTAAGCAACTCAGACAGAAATGATTATGCCCGAATGATTGTGCAAGTTCATAGGTTGTTGCTACTATTTCCCCCCTCGCTCCCCACTTATCAAGCGCCTGCGCCTCCAGTAGGATGCGCCATTCGGCACGTAGAAGTTCATAGATTCGCTCGTGCCCAGGTCTTGCCGGTCAACTGGTTTCGGACATCACCAGCGTCATCTCCTAAACCCCAATCACACTTTTTACTCAACACGTGGCACTTGTACCGTTGGCAGTCGGTTGGCTTGTGGCATATCTCCTTTCCTGCTTTTCACTAACGGCGCAGCCCCCTCGCGCTCCCCCCCCCCCCCCCCCCCCCCCCTCCCTGGAAGCTAATCTTCCTCGGTCACTACCAGCTTGTTTCCAACCAGTTGGAGGTCCGGTTGAGCGGCGGTTAAATTCGTTATTTTCGGCGCTAACCGGTGTTTGGTCGGAAACACAAAAAGTTGAGGTCCGGTTAAAGACCAACTGCCCCGGTTAGTGCAACGGCGCACCCCCCCCCGCCGTTGAAGAAAGTTAAGGGGCGGTTAAATTCGGTTGTTGCATTAGATCTGGTGACGTCACGAAATTGGCGCGCGCCTATTAAAAATCATGCTGCTTTGGAGTGCCGCATCCTTTCTTTCTTTTTCGGACACTCATCATTGATCGCACGGTTTCACCAAGATGGATTCGCAGCAGCAGGGCACCGTCCCTGCCACGCAATTTTCGACTGATCATCCTGAGGCAACCAGCAGCGGCAAGAAGCGGAATAAACGCTGAAATCAGCGTTTGAATCGCGAGGAAGTGCTGCAGAGCGCATTTGCCACGTTGACCCATTTTGAACTGACCTGGCCAGATGCAAAAGGCTGCTTAACTGGTGGAATGTTTCCAACCAGTTAAGGGTCCGGTTAGAGGTCGAGTCTGAACCCTCCAAAACACAATCCTTAACCGGACCCCCAAGACAGAGAGGACATACAACTGCCATGCAATGCCATAATATACCCAGAATACATCCAGCTGCCATGCAATGCCATAATACAACACAGTAGACATACACCAAACAAGACCCGGATACATATGCTTGCACAAGGTCCCCACCCAAGAATAATAAATCCATCCATCAGAGAAGTTTATTAATCGTATCAAACAAGTGGTTTAGATAGAATACCAGAGCACATACAACCCAATGTCATGAGAAGAACTCACCACATTGGCATCCTCCACACAGTTCTCATCTCCACTTGGGTCCACAGAGGAGATACGCATCCCATGCATATCCATATTTTTCTCGCTTGTCCAACGGATGACGGTGCCAAAAATGTGATGAAGCTTACCATCAATCATGCTTGCCGTCTTCACAAAAGACAACTCACGCCAACGCAAGGTTGCCATAGTAGGGTTCCGGCGAGCAACTGTAGACATCAAGCTAACATACGAACCTATAAGCATGTGACGAGCTATCTGCGGAGACAACGCTCCCAACCCTTCCCTGATTTCAGCTGGGAACATTTGGTGAACACGACCACCAGTGGGACCGACATGCCTTTGAATCACATCCATAACACCATCATACATGACCTTGTGGACAATCCTTGGATCATACATGAGCTTGAAATCACGTGAAGCAACTTTTCCAACCTTCTTGGATACAGCATCAATACCAGAGTTCACCCAACTACAAATAAGCCTCCTACATGACCCCACTGTAGAACAATGGCCATACCTACAAAAAGCAGAAGAACAGAAAATTTAATACATGACAAAAATATTTAATGTAAATATCAGTACATACGCCAAGTAAATGGAATATGAAATACAATTCCAATACAAATGGACATGCAAACCTTCACCATATTACCACAACCATCACCATACTACCGTCATCACCATAGTACCAGCATCACCATATTACCATCACCATACTACCACCACCACCTTCACCACACCACAACCAAGAACACCATAGTACCACCATCAGTTTAGTAAACTGCCACCTACATGCATACTGCCACCTCATTAACCATACAACCATCCACCACCATCACCAGACTACAACCACCTGAACCATATAACCTCCACAATCATCATACAAACACCACCTAAACCATAATACCACCACCACCACCATACTACCACAATCACCGTACTACCACCACCTAAACCAAATAACCACCACGATGACTAACATATACATCAGCACTCTAAGAGGTGATATGCCAGACCCTACTTACATGTGCTGACCAGGATGGCGGTGAAGAGGGTGCCGTAGGGAACAAGGCGATGCTGGTCTAAGGACAAGTCAGAGCCGCCGCCATTATTATTTTTCATTTTATCTAAGATGACTAACTAACTAACTAACTAACTAAATGTACATGTCAAAAATATACATAAATACATTTATGAACATGTTAAGTCAAAAATATACATAAATACATTTATGAACATGTTAAGTCACTCAAAATAAATAATATATCAAAATAATATATCAAAATAATAAAGCTCTTACCACCAAAGAGCCTTGATCGTGGCTGCAAATTCATAGTCAGTCAATGGCCAAAGCTGTATTATGAGTTCATCGGCTTCCTGCGAGCAGAATTGAACAAGCCACGTGAGAACATTGTGCAACCTATGACAACCCACACCATAAAACAAGCACCACCACCACCACCACCACCCCTGTTAGCCCATAAAAATCCCACCCTGTAACACTTGCACCACCACCATCAGCGTTTGCCTATGAGAAGCCAACACCATAACAATGGCACAACCATCACCACCATAGATGGCCCAAGACAAGGCCAATCCATAACACAAGCACCACCACCGCGACCAGCGTTGCCCCAAGACAAGCCAACACCATAACACAAGCACCACCACCACCACTGCTATTACCCCATGACAAGCCCACTGAATAACACAAGCACCACCACGACCACTACCACCATCATGTCGCTGACATTTATGAAAACACACAAGTGTATATATAAACAACACAACAAAACATGAATCACCTCCTCAGTGACGTCCTCATTATGCACCATCAAGCCTCGATTTGCAACTACAACTGAAAAAACAATACGTAGCACACTGAACCATTGGCATTGCTGCCGATTGTGATTGACAGTTGAACCATTCTTGAAGCGTTGTGGAACCTGCATGCGCAGTACAAGGACATAAATAATTAAGAAGCCTATACGAGTGGTTAATCATAACCCGCCGATAACTGCGTACAGTACCCCACACAATACAATGTACAAGTTTTATTCAGGGTTACAGAGAGTACAACAAACAAAATTAAAAATAAATGATATAATTTGTGTATAAATGTCAAACTGTAAGCATCCGTCAGTCTAATCCCCCAAATACGTCAACAGGGACCAGCGCCCCCTACACACGCCCAACAATGTGACCAAAGATATGAAGGCTAACCACAAAATCCACTTGCACACAGGGCAGTCTAACACCAAGGGCATAAACTCCTGCATGTGGGACCAAGCAAACTCCTTCATCATCACTAGAGCTAGTAATTTCTTAGGGCATTCAACAAACATAAAGTAGTGGCAATACAGGAAAGCACGCACGGCTAGGTGGGGACGCATATGGACTATGAAAGTTGTGTATAGATACAAATATCCCTATAATACTAACACTAGCAACCCCCATAACAATATTTGTCCTCTTTGCCACAAAGCAAAGGATGGAGAGAAGACATACCTGGTCCAGGTCTAAGGCATTCACCTTCGCCCGTTTTTGTTGAAACTCACGGGCTACATCACGTCCGTTCCCTAGCACGTGGGCAGCAGCCTTCATGTCATTGCAACCAGTTACTTCGTCAGGGTGAATACCCCGAATAAATGAGTCCGACAAAGGAGGCAAAACATCACGAGCACTGTGATCCTGCGATTGGAGGCCATTCCAATTGTCCGAGGCATCAACAACATCATCATGGTCGAATCTCCTAAAGCAAGCCTCCATATCTTCATCAAAGAACAGTACAGAGTGTACCTGCAAAACATTGATAACAAGCGCATACATTATGCGACAGCACAGAGAAAACACAAATATAACAAGAGTTGTGTCACAAATAACATAAAGTATGAAGGAAGCACAACAATTTACCCAAGTCCTATTCACACCCATACATCATGACAGAGCAGCGCAAACGTTAGCAAGGAAGCGCAAATGAGAAAAACTCATGAAAAGTACTGACATCACCATAACCACCCATTGCCCCACGGTACCCTAGCATGACCACAAATAGCAAAATGTATGACAATCCCAAAACCATAACCCCAACTCAAATAGACAAACATAAGCAATCCAAGTAGGTGGACAAAGCTGCACACATACCAATGCGTGGTATAATGAAAACAAGAAGCAATAAAACAGCTTACCTTAGGAAGCGCAACAAGCGCCAAGGCTACAACAGCAACAAGCCCAAATCCAACATAGATGACGGGGCTTATCCATGCAGAGTCCGGACGCAGGACCATCTCATTTGGGACGTCCTCCACACAAGATGCCGATTGGCATAAAGTACAAAAGACAGCTGCGCCAACCAAAACCTTGGTAACGCATACGTTGCGCGATGGGTTGTTAGCAAGAACCTGCAACATGAATAAAACACAAGATTCAATCATAGAATTCAGTATAAATATAGAACACAATGTAGAATTAAACACGCACCGTGATGAAGAAGAATGTCCACCACATAGCGCCTTCCACACCGCCAAACGAAATGGCAGACAATGCAGCCTTCAAGCATGGTCCAACTCCACAAATTACGTACAACTTGAACACCACAGCCAAGCCAAGAACCGAGGCAAGGACAGACGGACGCATGCACCTTATCGTATCAATGCGTCGCACAACCTTGAAAAGGGGACTAGGGGGGGTTCCCTTTAAAACAATAGGACAAGTAGCCCAGTCAACTGGATATTCAATAAGTGCCCACCACAACCAACCACTCAAGACAGCTGAGAGGGGTGCAAAAAAGGTAGTCGCAACATTGACAACAGGAAGGATGTCATGATGAAATATGAAGGCTGCAACAAGCAACACACATACGCAACTGCCCACACAAAGGAAAAGGGAAAAACCACCTTCCCTTGTCATCAATTCTGCAGAAGCAAACATAGACCCCAAGCTATTACTATTCGCAGCTCCTTTGAGCAAGGATACAAGGAAGGCCGGGGGAAACAAAGCTACAGAAAGTACCATCAAGAAACAACGAGCCAAGGAGTCGGAAAATGGCAAACCGGAAAGCCTGCAAAGACAGAAAAAGTGGAAAAATTAGAATGAACAAGGGAATGCGCAAATGAGCCAAGACTTAACGACATAAACTACGAGCATCACACGAAGTGAAATAACACCTGAGTCCACATAGCCCAAAGGATACCAAAAAAAGTGTAAGGCAGTCCACACACCACACGTCAAAGCAACGTACAATACAGCAAGCATGAAGGACACTAGATAGCAACAAGGACCAAAGCAGGGAGGACGCAAGCAAATAAAACAAGCATCAAGGAAGGACGCAAACAGTAGCAGGAAGGACGCAAGCACTAGCAGCAGCCATGACGCAAACAGCAGCAGCAAGGACGCAAGCAGCAGCAGAAAGTACGCAAGGAGCCACACCAAGGACGCAAGCAACAGCAGCAAGGGCGCAAGAAGCGGCGCCAATGACACGAACAGCAGCAGCAAGAACGCAAGGAAAAGCATGAAGGAAGCAGGCAGCAGCGGCAAGGAGGCAAGCAGCAGCAGCAAGGAGGCAAGCAGTAGCAACAAGGACCCAAGCCGCAGCACAAACGCAAGGCGCAGCAGCAAGGACGCAAGCCTCAGGTAGAAAGACGCAGCAGCAGCTGACAGGACGCAAGGACAGGAGCACAGCAGCAAGAACGTAAGTAGCAGCAGCAAGGATGCAAGCAGCAACAGCAAGGACGCTAGCAGCAGGAACTACGCATGCAGCAACACCAACAACGCAAGCAGGAAGAAGAATGCAAGAACCAAGAAGGATGCAAGCAGCAGCAGCAAATACGCAAGCAGCAGCATGAACAATGAGGCAATACCCAAGACTGGTTTTTGGCCTCATTTCATCCGCTGGCGTCCCCCCCTCCCCCCCCCCCCCCCCCCCCCCCCCCCCCACACACACACACACACACACAAAGCACGCAGTAGCACCAAAACGCACCACAAATCACATCATATAAGCACATTGAACCACAATGCGACTCCTCCCCTCAAGCTACTAATACCCCTCCCTCCAGTGACCCGCAACCCCTCCCACCAACGCTTCATCTCCCCCTCGACCCCCACAAGAAACACTCCTCCCCCTCCCTCCACCGCTCCTCCTCCCCTAACTGTCAATGCTACTCCTCCCCCCCCCCCCCCCCCCCCAATGCTACTCATCCCCCAATTACCAGCAACCCTCCTCCCCCTCAATCCAACAGTCCAACACATGTCCTCCCCCTCCCCTCAACAGTACTCCTCCCCCTCCCCCCAATGGTACTCCTCCCCCTCTTGCCAGCGACCCTCCTCCAACTCCCTCCAACGCTTCTCCTGCCCCTACTCCTCCACCCCCCCCCCCAATGGTACTCCTCCACCTGTAGCCAGCAACCTGCCTAGTCCTCCGTACAACTGACCAACACTTCTCATCCCCCTCCCCTGAACACTACTCCTCCCCCTCCCCCCAATGGTACTCCTCACCATCATACCAGCGACCCTCCACCCCCTCCCTCCAACGCTCCTCCTACCCATCCGCTCAAGGACCCAAGCAACAGCAGAAAGGACGCAAGCAGAAGCGAGGACGCGAGTAGCAACAGGACCAACGTATCAAATAGTCATGGACAAAAAAACGATTTCTCGTCCTCACTTTTCGGTCCATCAAAATTGCGAGCCGCATGCCAAACTGTTGAGAAAGCTAAATAACAGTAACATTGGAACAGGAGTACCTGCCAAAAGGGGTGTACGCTCGGAACCGCAGGACTCGCGGACCGATGAGGCGATTCACGAGACCGGATACCGCCCCCGTTTCGTCCGCTCAGCGGCTGGCGTCGGCTGCCCCCCCCCCCCCCCCCAACACCCCCCCCCCCCCAACACCCCCCCCCCAACACCCCCACCCTCCCCCCGCACCCGGGCCCCGCCCCCCATAGCACACAGTAGCACCGAAAAACACACCACAAATCACATCAGCCCATCAAACCACACATCAAACCACACAAAACACAACCAACGCAATACAAGACCCACTACACGGCAAAAAACAACAATAGTCGAATCCAACACTCACCATGACATCGTAACGCACACCAAACAACACCGCAGCAACCCATCCTACCCTATAGGAACACAGATCACACAAAAACCACACAACTCACCTAACTTTCACTCTTCGAGCCGCATGCCAAACCGTTCAGAAATCTAGATAACAGGAACATTGAAACAGGAGTACCAGCCAAACAGGTAAACCGCAGGACTCGCGGACCGATGAGGCGATTCCAGAGACCGGATTTCGCCCGTTTTCGCCACCGTTTCGGCCGCTCAATGGCTGGCATCCCCCCCGTCCCCCAAACCACACAGTAAAACCAAAAAACACAGCAAATCACATCAACCCATCCAACCACACATCAAACCACACAAAACACAACCAACGTAATACAAGCCCCATTAAACGGCAGAAAACGACAATAGTCGAATCAAAAACGCAACAGGACACTCTGACGCACACCAAACAACAACGCATCAACCAATCCTACCATCAAGCAACCCAGATCACACAAAAACCACACAACTCACCTATCTTTCGGCGCATTGCCCAGTGACAGCGCATTCCAGCGCCTCCACCATCCGGAACTGAAAACAGGAGGGAAATGTATTTTGCCGGCAAACAATGGACGGACACTCGTTCGAAGGGGAGGGACTGTCTGATTGCCGGTCGCCGTATGAAGAGGACAAAAGGAAGCCTGAAACGGATCAGCGAACAGTCCATTTCCGGGGGAAAACTGCTCGGACGCATTATGCGACAACCGGACACCCACAATCTGCGCTTGAACAAAACTGACTGACCTCACAGCCTTCGATAACGCAGAAATCCCGTCTGCAGCCATGCCAGGCCCCAACAAACCAGCTAGGAACACAACCAGCAACGACAGAAAGCAAGCCCATCCAAATCGATGCCTTTCGCAACGCTTCCGTAGACGCTCCTGTTCCGCACCTGCACCACTTACCGATGCACGCGCACCCACCTTCTTCTTCCCACGGTTGTTCTTCATACAGAAGAAGTTGCGACGATAGATAAGAAAACAATTAATGAAACAAAAAATCTGGGGAAACGTTTCAGTAGAGTCTACCCTAAAAACCCTTATCTTAAAGAAAACCACGACAGTGTGACCCGGCACAGTAGCATAGGACACGTCAGTGTGACGCGGCACCGTAGCATAGCACACGCCAGAAGGACGAGGTACTAGCAAATACAACTGTAAAACGCAACAATTTATATCATCCGTTTTTTTTTATGCGGACGTCAAGAATTATGCGGACGAAAATATTTAAGATTTAGGCGGGAGGAGAGATGCGCGGTCAACAGGATATCTATTTATCTGCGCGCGTGACTCGCTGTTATACTCGCTGACTCACTGTACTACTCGCTGGTATACTCGCGGACTCACTGTTATACTCGCTGACTCACTGTTATAGACACAATATACCAGTGCGAAATATACCGTAACAGTTATCCCATATATACCTATAATATACCAGTCGGTTCCTATAATAGAAACAAGCTGTACGTGCCGACTGTCCTTCTCGAATCTAGGGTATAGCATCCTTCCTGTCAAGAAACTACCACGTGTTTAAATGGCCACGAGTTCACAACCTGTTGTTACTAGATGACGCTGGCATCGTCCGAAACCATTGGACCGGCAGGAAGGAATGGCGCATGGATAGATATAGGCGCAGGCGCAAACGCAGGAAGTGATTAGCGAGGTCGGAGACCAATGTAAACGAGGCTGATAAGGAAGCCTATCCATATTTGACACAGTTGTTACAGTAGGATAACACACGAACAACACGAGACTGGACTGGGTGGACTGGGTGCCCAGGTCTTGCCGGTCAACTGGTTTCGGACATTGCCAGCGTTATCTCCTAAACCCCACTCAACACGTGGCACTTGCACCGTTGGCAGACAGTTGGCTTGTGGCATATCTCCTGTTTGCTGCTTTTCATTAACGGCGAAGCCCCCTCGCCCCCCCCCCCCCCCCCCCCCCCACCCACCCACCCACCCACCCACCCCCCCCTCCCCCCCCTCCCTGGAAGCTAATCTTCCTCGGCCACTACGTGCCGGCTGTTCTTTTCCATCCTAACTGGGGGCAACAAGCTATTTGCAGCCGTGAGAACTACGCCCATCTTCCGAGCGCCAATCCATCAACCCCTGTGGTGTCTACTAATTGGCGGTCACATACGCGCTGCACCACAGTTATGGGTTTTCCCCCTGCGAAGCTAGGGAACCTCAGGCATGGCCGGGTCGTCTCCACGAGAGGCCGATGCTAGGGAACGCGATCATCCTATTGCAAGTAAGTTCCCTATGGTGTTGTCCAAGGACCCCCTTTGGACAGCTCCCTTTATCACGCCGACTTCTCGTATTGCTTTGCTTTCCTTTGCCCAGGTAGCTTTCCAGGGTGTGTCTGCCCATGACCCACCTTTTCCATATGCCACGTCATTTTGGGGACATGGGAGGAGTGGTTAGTATGCATGTGGGGTGGGGGAATGGAATGGAAGGGAGGAGTGGGGGGTGGATGGGGGGAGGAAGAGGAATGTAAAAGGAGGAGAGGGGGAGGAGGAATGGAAAGGGAGGAGTGGGGGTGGGGGAGAGGAATGGAATCAATGCATCCCGTTTCTACGAACGGCTCAATTGTAGAGCTCGTTGAAATTGTGAAGGTGCGGGTTTCGAATCCCAACGGGTGAGCTTTAGTGTTCACGGTCACTGTCAACCGCCATGGTGGCTTTGTGCAGGTAAAGTAGCAGCTAGTTCCCTACCTCCAGAAGACAGGGCTCCCTTAATACCACGCCCTACCAGAAGTTATCATTACTTATGCATCAATACGTGCATCTGGAGTCCTTCACCAATCCTCCCAAGCAGCAATCAGTTCCGTATCAGACAAGGCAGACTACCTTGTCATCGTTTATTTGTTTGGCTACGCGTAGCAGCTTCTAGGCAGCTCCCTTTCCCCCTCCTTTGGCAGCGCCTGAAGCTAGGTAGTGTGCCTGAAAGCTGATTTGGTAGCAGCTTCTAGTCAGCTCCCTTTCCCCCTCCTTGGGCAGCGCCTGAAGCTAGGTAGTGTGCCTGAAAGCTGATTTGGTAGCAGCTTCTAGGCAGCTCCCTTTCCCCGTCCTTGGGCAGCGCCTGAAGCTAGGTAGTGTGCCTGAAAGCTGATTTGGTAGCAGCTTCTAGGCAGCTCCCTTTCCCCGTCCTTGGGCAGCGCCTGGAGCTAGGTAGTGTGCCTGAAAGCTGATTTGGTAGCAGCTTCTAGGCAGCTCCCTTTCCCCGTCCTTGGGCAGCGCCTGGAGCTAGGTAGTGTGCCTGAAAGCTGATTTGGTAGCAGCTTCTAGGCAGCTCCCTTTCCCCCTCCTTGGGCAGCGCCTGAAGCTAGGTAGTGTGCCTGAAAGCTGATTGGGTAGCAGCTTCTAGGCAGCTCCCTTTCCCCCTCCTTGGGCAGCGCCTGAAGCTAGGTAGTGTGCCTGAAAGCTGATTTGGTAGCAGCTTCTAGGCAGCTCCCTTTCCCCGTCCTTGGGCAGCGCCTGAAGCTAGGTAGTGTGCCTGAAAGCTGATTTGGTAGCAGCTTCTAGGCAGCTCCCTTTCCCCGTCCTTGGGCAGCGCCTGAAGCTAGGTAGTGTGCCTGAAAGCTGATTTGGTAGCAGCTTCTAGGCAGCTCCCTTTCCCCCTCCTTGGGCAGCGCCTGAAGCTAGGTAGTGTGCCTGAAAGCTGATTTGGTAGCAGCTTCTAGGCAGCTCCCTTTCCCCCTCCTTGGGCAGAACCTGAAGCTAAGTAGTGTGCCTGAAAGCTGATTTGGTAGCAGCTTCTAGTCAGCTCCCTTTCCCCCTCCTTGGGCAGCGCCTGAAGCTAGGTAGTGTGCCTGAAAGCTGATTTGCTAGCATCTTCTAGGCAGCTCCCTTTCCCCCTCCTTTGGCAGCGCCTGAAGCTAGGTAGTGTGCCTGAAAGCTGATTTGGTAGCAGCTTCTAGGCAGCTCCCTTTCCTCGTCCTTGGGAAGCGCCTGAAGCTAGGTAGTGTGCCTGAAAGCTGATTTGGTAGCAGCTTCTAGGCAGCTCCCTTTCCCCCTCCTTTGGCAGCGCCTGAAGCTAGGTAGTGTGCCTGAAAGCTGATTTGGTAGCAGCTTCTAGGCAGCTCCCTTTCCCCCTCCTTGGGCAGCGCCTGAAGCTAGGTAGTGTGCCTGAAAGCTGATTTGGTAGCAGCTTCTAGGCAGCTCCCTTTCCCCCTCCTTGGGCAGCGCCTGAAGCTAGGTAGTGTGCCTGAAAGCTGATTTGCTAGCATCTTCTAGGCAGCTCCCTTTCCCCCTCCTTGGGCATCCTTGGGCAGCGCCGAAGCTAGGTAGTGTGCCTGAAAGCTGATTTGGTAGCAGCTTCTAGGCAGCTCCCTTTCCTCGTCCTTGGGAAGCGCCTGAAGCTAGGTAGTGTGCCTGAAAGCTGATTGGTAGCAGCTTCTAGGCAGCCTCCCTTTCCCCCTCCTGGGCAGCGCCTGAAGCTAGGTAGTGTGCCTGAAAGCTGATTTGGTAGCAGCTTCTAGGCAGCTCCCTTCCCCCTCCTTGGGCAGCGCCTGAAGCTAGGTAGTGTGCCTGAAAAGCTGATTTGGTAGCAGCTTCTAGGCAAGCTCCCTTTTCCCCCTCCTTGGGCAGACCTGAAGCTAGGTAGTGTGCCTGAAAGCTGATTTGGTAGCAGCATCTAGGCAGACTCCCTTTCCCCGTCCTTGGGCAGGCGCCTGAAGCTAGGTAGTGTGGCCTGAAAGCTGATTGGTAGCAGCTTCTAGGCAGCTCCCTTTCCCCCTCCTTGGCAGAACCTGAAGCTAAGTAGTGATGCTGAAAGCTGATTTGGGTAGCAGCTTCTAGGCAGCTCCCTTTCCCCCTCCTTGGGCAGAACTGAAGCTAAGTAGTGTGCCTGAAAGCTGATTTGGTAGCAGCTTCTAGGCAGCTCCCTTTCCCCCTCCTTGGGCAGCGCCTGAAGCTAGGTAGTGTGCCTGAAAGCTGATTTGCTAGCATCTTCTAGGCAGCTCCCTTTCCCCCTCCTTGGGCAGCGCCTGAAGCTAGGTAGTGTGCCTGAAAGCTGATTTGCTAGCATCTTCTAGGCAGCTCCCTTTCCCCCTCCTTGGGCAAAACCTGAAGCTAGGTAGTGTGCCTGAAAGTTGAAATAATGAACACTCTAATACAGCTGAACGCTTTAGGCTTCATTTAGGGACTGGCTAACAGAGCTGGCTGGAAGCTGCCGTATGTAGCCCCTACACGTTCTATACCAGGGTACTTCAAATGGCAAAATTGGCCAGATCTTTAACGCACTTGAAAACAAAAAAACTGCGCTTTGTAGTGCAAAAAGCGCACAAATTGCTTGCTGCGCTCACATGGGGTTGCAAAAAACTGCGCTTAAAGCGCACAGGGGGTCAAAAAATCAGCGCTCAAAAGCGCAAAAGCGCGCGCTTTGAATTACCCTGCTCTATACAGTGTCGCAAGCGACGCTAACAATTGACGGAGACTGTTCGCAACGGAGTGACAGGTGGCAACGGAAGCCAGTTAGTGATAAGACAGTTGGCTGACGTGTCTTGCTTCATCTCGGTCAGACAGTCATCCGGTCACACAGACAGACAAATGGGTAACCCTCACTGGGGGCTCCGCCCAAAAGCATCAGGGGTCAGACTTCATCTCGGTCAGAGACGGGGGGGTCAACGGTCAGCACAGACGACAAGTGGGTAACCACTGGGGGCTCCCCAAAAGCATCAGGGGTCAGACTTCATCTCGGTCAGACGGTCATCCGGTCACACAGACAGACAAATGCGTAACCCTGGGGGCTCCGCCCAAAAGCATCAGGGGTCAGACTTCATCTCGGTCAGACGGTCATCCGGTCACACAGACAGACAAATGGGTAACCCTGGGGGCTCCGCCCAAAAACATCAGGGGTCAGACCTCATCTCCATAACGGTCGTTCGGTCACACAGACAGACAAATGGGTAACCCTGGGGGCTCCGCCCAAAAACATCAGGGGTCAGACCTCATCTCCATAACGGTCGTTCGGTGGGCAACCGGTCAAGCTTGTTTGGGGGCAGGGTGGTTAAAATGTACGTGTTAGCGTGACCATGTCCCAAATCACGCATGCACATTTCAGATGGGTGTTAACATTTGGAAGGTGCACTGTGTGTTTTCACGCTCTTCCTACCCCCCCCCCCGCCACGAACACCCCCCCCCACCCCCCACCCCCCCCACACCACACACGGCATATCCCAGCCCCCACCCCCCCACCCCCCACCCACCCACCCGACCCACCCCCACACACAACACACACACACACACAAACCCACACAAGCACAACCCATACCCAGCCCCCCCCACACACAATCCCACCCACCCAGCCCCGCCCTAAGCGACCCCACAACTCCCCCCCACACCTCCCCCCACACACCCAACTCACCCGCATACCCAGCCCCCCCCAAACCACACACCACACATACACACCACCCCACTCACCCACACCCCCACACCCCAGCACAAACCCACACACAAACATATCTCCAGCCGCGCCCGCCCCCCCCACCCCCCCCCGGCACACCCCAAACCGGGAAAACACCCACCCCCACACGCACACACGCCTACTTTTATCCCCTCCCCCACCACACCCAAACCCACCCACAGGGGAGGCACACGCATATCCCCCTGTCCCCCCCCCCCGCCGCCGCCCCCCCCCCCCCCCCCCACCACACACCCCCCCACGCACACCCCACCCCTCATATCCAGCCCCCCCCTCCCCCCCCCCCCCCCCCCCCATCCCCCCACCCCCCCCTCCCCCCCCCGGACCCCCCCCCACGCACACGTCCTCTCCCCTGCCCCCCCCTAACCGCCCCCCCCCCCCCCCCCCCCCACCCACCATTCCTCTTCCCCTCCCCCCGCAGCCCCCCCCCCCCCCCCACACCACCCCCACCCCCACACCCCCCCCTCCTCCTCCCCATCCCCCCCATCCCCGCCCGCCCGACCCCCACCCACACCCACCTCCTCTCTCCCCAGCCCCCCCTCCCCCCCCCCCCCCCAGCCTCCACCCCGCCCCCTGCACCCCCCCCCCCCCACACACACACCCACACCCACCGACGCCATATCCCCTCCCCCCCCTCCCCCCCCCCCCCCCCCCCCCCCCACCCCCACACTCCCCCCCCATCCCCTCCCTCCCCTCCCCCCCCCCCCCCCCCCCCCCCCCCCCCCCCCCCCCCCACACCTCCCACCCCCCCCCGCCTATTCCCCTCCCCCCCCCCCCCCCCCCCACTCACCCCCCCCCCCCCCCCACCCCCCCCCCCTCCCCCCCCCCCCCCCCCACCACTCACGCATATCCCATCCCCCCCCAGCCCCCCCCCCCCCCACCCCCCGCCCACCAACACACACACACACGCATATCCCAATCCAGCCCCCCCCGCCCCCCCCCCCACCCCCCCCACCCGCCGCCCAATTTTTTCCTGCTCTTTTTAAGTCATTTTACCATGCCACCTGTACATTAAATTTCACATACCGAACATGTGAAGAACTAGAGTTGTGAAAATATGAAAAATATATATGAAACAATCTGACATCCATGCATGCGCTAGCTGACACCAACGCATGCGCCCTCCCGCATCAACCTGCATGTTTAGCTGACATCCATGCATGCGCTAGCTGACACCAACGCATGCGCCCTCCTGCATCAACCTGCATGTCTAGCTGACATCCATGCATGCGCTAGCTGACACCAACGCATGCGCCCTCCCGCATCAACCTGCATGTTTAGCTGACATCCATGCATGCGCTAGCTGACACCAACGCATGCGCCCTCCCGCTCAACCTCATGTCTAGCTGACATCCATGCATGGCTAGCTGACCCAACGCATGCGCCCTTCCTGCATCAACCTGCATGTCTAGCTGACATCCATGCATGCGCTAGCTGACACCAACGCATGCGCCCTCCCGCATCAACCTGCATGTCTAGCTGACATCCATGCATGCGCTAGCTGACACCAACGCATGCGCCCTCCCGCATCAACCTGCATGTCTAGCTGACATCCATGCATGCGCTAGCTGACACCAACGCATGCGCCCTCCGCATTCAACCTGCATGTTTAGGCTGACATCCATTCAATGCGCTAGCTGACAAACCAACGCATGCCGCCTCCCGCTCACCTGCATGTCTAGCTGACATCCATGCATGCGTATCTGACATAAACCAACGCATGCGCTCCCGCATCAACCGCATGTTTAGCTGAGCATCCATGCATGCCGCTAGCTACACGAACGCAGCGCCTCCTGGCATCAACCTGCATGTCCTAGTCTGACATCCATGCATGCGCTAGCTGACAAACAACGCATGCGCCCTCCAAGCCTCATCAACGCTGCATGTTTATATCTGACATCCATGCATGCGCTGCGACAACCCAACGCATGCGGGCCCGTCCTGCATCAACCTGCATTTCTAGTCTGACATCCATGGCTGCGCCAAGCTGACAAAACCAACGCATGCGGCCGTCCCGCCGCATCACCTGCATGTTTTAGCTGAACATCCATGCATGCGCTAACGACACCGAACGCCTGGCGCCCTCCGCATCAACTCTTCAATGTTTAGCCTGACAATCCATGCATGCGCTAGCTTGACACCAACGCATGCGCCCTCCTCCCAGGGACCCGCATCAACCTGCATGTCTACGCTGACATCCATGCAAAATGTCGCTAGCTGGACACCCAGGGCCAAACGCATGCGCCCTCCCGCATCAACCTGCATTTCTGCTGACATCCATGCAATGCGCTATCTGACACCAACGCATCGGCCCGTGGGGGTCGGGGGCCGGGGGGTGCGGCTGGGGAGGAGGCCTGCGGGGGGCTGTGCATGGGTGGGGGGTGGGTGCTAGTCGGGGGGGGTGACGCTCCATGCAGTGGGGGGTGTCGTGTGCAAGGCTGGTACCCCGGGGGGGGAAGCTTCAATGGCGCGGCGGGTCGGCGGTGGTTCCCTTGGCTATCTAACATCGTGCGAGTGGGTGGGTGGAGTTAATGTCGGTGTGACATCCATTGGCGCTGGTGGGGGGGTGGGGGGGGGGTGGGGGGGGCCGCGGGTAAGCTGGCACACGCGAACGTCATCGGGCGGGGGCCGGGGGGGGTGCGGTGGGGGGGGGGGGGGGGGGGGGGGGTGGGGGGCGCGGGGGTTTGGCAGATGCACTGCGCGCTCTGTTTAGCTGACATCCATGCATGCGCTAGCTGACACCAACGCATGCGCCCTCCCGCATCAACCTGCATGTTTAGCTGACATCCATGCATGCGCCTTAGCTGACCCAACACGCATGCTATCGCCCTTCCCGCATCACCTGCATGTCTAGACTTGACATCCATCGCATGCGCTAGCTGACACCAACGCATGCGCCCTGTGGGTTGGGGGCTGTGATCCGGGGGGTGGGGGGTCGGGATGGCAGCTCCTGGTCTCGTGTGTTTTAGCGGTGACAGTGGGGGGTGGGGTCCGAGTGTGGGGGTCTATGGGGCGCTGGGGAGGTGGTTGTTTGTGTGTGGGACGTCTAGGTTGGAGGCTGTGCTTGGGGGTTGGTGGCGGTCGGGGGGGGTAACGCATTTGCGTGGTCGGGTGCCAGGGGGGTGGGGGGGTCGGGGTGGGGGCGTATGTGAGGGCAGAGGGCGCTGCATAGTTCTAGGGGGCGGTTGTGGACATCCGTTGGGGTGTGGGCAGCCTCTAGCTGACCCCACGCATGCCCCTCCGGCCAACCTGCAATGTTTAGCTGACATCCATGCATGCCGCAGCTGCAAACAACCATGCGCCCTCCTGCATCAACCTTCATGTCGTAGCTGAAATCCATGCATGCGCTAGCTGACAAACCACGCATGCGCCCGGGGGCGCCCGATCCCAGCATCAACCTGCATTTTACTGTGACATTCCATGCATGGCGCTAGCTGACACCAAAAAAAAAACGAGCATGCCCCCTCCCGCATCATCCTGGCATTCCTATCTGAACAATCCATGCATGCGCAAGCTGACACCAACGTGCATGCGACCCTCCCTCATCACCTGCATGTTTAGCTGACATCCAGCATGCGCTAGTGACACCCCACTGCATGCGCCCCTCCGCATCACCTGCATGTTTAGCTGACATCCATGCATGCGCTAGCTGACACCAACGCATGCGCCCTCCCGCATCAACCTGCATGTTTAGCTGACATCCATGCATGCGCTAGCTGACACCAACGCATGCGCCCTCCCGCATCAACCTGCATGTTTAGCTGACATCCATGCATGCGCTAGCCCCCCCCCCCCCCCCCCCCCCCCCCTCATATTTTATCTTTCAGGTTACCACCATATAATCTTCCATGCATGCGCTAGCTGACCCCCCCCACCCCACACCCACACCCACACCCACACCCCTCATCTTTGCTCTTTCAGGTTACCACCATATGATCTAAGTCGCCTCCGCCATGCATGTGCTAGCTGACCCCCCCCCCTCATATTTTATCTTTCAGGTTACCACCATATGATCTAAGTCGCCTCCGCCAATCTGTCAATCATTGTTGAGGAGGTCTAGCTGCCAGCTAGCAGCGTGATTAATGAAGAGGCATGCCTTCCTAGTCCATCTATATGGTGGGAAGTGGTACGAGCGCTGATGTTGCCCGCAGAGATTCTGGTATCATACGTGAAATGACCGAGAGCACTACAGCCTGCATGGTAGATCAGAGCAACGTTGCTGGTGGTTTGGACCCAGTTCCTACCACCTCTATCCTCCCTTCCCCTCCAAGCTTTCTCTTGGAATTTCAGAGTACGATGCTCATGGTACTACGAGGCTTTGGGGGAGAGCGCGAGGTCAGGTTTCAGCGGTTTCTTGTGCAAAGGAACTTGGCCATCACCACCCTGTGCCTCTCCTGCCGCTGTCTGGCTGTTTCGGTGAGGCTGGTGAAATTTCTATTGGACAGCAAGTATCTGTATGCCTTTCTCCTTGTCATTCTCGCCTTCATACCGGTCTTCGTCTGTCGTCGACTCTGCCATACAGAATGGGCTGATCACCTGGGATTCGGTATCCTATGGCTGATCCTCTCCAGGGCAACTGAAAACTCGCTACCCATGATGGGGCTCGAGGATTTCCACTGCTCAGACTCGGTAATGAAGGGGTTAATATCGTTCACGATGGTGGTGATCGAGGCCATTGGTGCTCCGTTTGTTGAGCACATGCCGGTAATACTAGTCTGGCCTTTTCACCATACCTTTTGGTCGGTGTTGTGGATTAGAAATGAGCTTTTTCAGCCAGAGTATCGATGCAGCGGCATGTTCCTCATGACAGGGTACATCACGGCCCTGACCATTCGAGGGATCAAGGATATCGTAGATCGTCGCGCTTTCATTAGAGAGGTTGGTGGCATGCACACCAGTTGATGCCGGTAGTGTGATCATTGGTGTGCATAATCGTGACAATGATTTAGAGGTTGGTGGCATGCACACCAGTTGATGCTGGCAGTATGATCATTGGAGAGCATAATTGTGACAATGATTTAGAGGTTGGTGGCATGCACACCAGTTGATGCTGGCAGTATTGTCATTGGAGAGCATAATCATGACAATGATTTAGAGGTTGGTGGCATGCACACCAGTTGATGCTGGCAGTATGATTAAGGAGCGGCACGATATCATATGATATCATATGATGCCGGCAGTCTAACTTGGCTAAAGTTACCATTTGCATATACTACATACAATATCATATGATGCAATTTGTATGATATCATGTGATATCATACTCGCCTTCGGTCAGTATCATACGATTTGCCGGTCCCTAAGTATGACCATTTGTGAGCATAATCGTGACAATGATTTAGAAATAAAGCCCGTAGAAGCTAAGCAGTTATGTGCATGCCATTGGTAAGAATCGTTCTCAGATCTTAGTTCTGGTTTCGTGTATCAGCTTCTAGGCAGCTTCCTGACTGAGTTTGTGAAGCTGAAAGTGGGCAAAGCTATAACTCAGCTACACTACCCAAACCCAGATCCTGTTTCCTTGCGATTCTTGAAAGTTGAAAGTAGGCAAAGCTGTAACTCAGCTACGCTGCTCAAACCCAGATCATGTTTCTTTGCGATCCTCGAAAGTTGAAAGTGGGTAAAGCTGTAACTCAGCTACACTGCACACACCATGATCATGTTCCTTCTGGCTACGTGAAGCAGCTTCTAAGTAGCTTCACTTGATAAGTCTGTGAATCTGAAAGTGGGCAAAGCTAAACCTCAGGTACACTGCCCACACCTGTTTCATGTCCCTTCTAGTTACGTGAAGCAGCTTCTAGGCAGCTTCCTTTGTAATTCTTGGAAGCTTTAAGTGGGAAAAGCTAACACTCAGCTTCACTACCCAAACCCAGATCCTGTTTCCTTGCGATTCTTGAAGGTTGAAAGTAGGCAAAGCTATAACTAAGCTACACTGGTCAAACCCAGATCATGTTTTCCTTTGCGATTCTTGAAACTGAAAGTGGGCAAAGCTATTTCTCAGCTACACTGTCCACACCCGGATCATGTTATTTTGGCTACGTGAAGCAGCTTCTAGGCAGCTTCCCTTTGTGGGTCTTGGAATCTGAAAAGTGGGCAAAGCTATAACTCAGCTACACTGCCCACACCCCGTATCATGTTTCTTTGTGATTCTTGAAAGCTGAAAGTAGGCAAAGCTATAACTAAGCTACACTGGTCAAACCCAGATCATGTTTCTTTGCGATTCTTGAAAGCTGAAAGTGGGCAAAGCTATTTCTCAGCTACACTGTCCACACCCGGATCATGTTATTTTGGCTACGTGAAGCAGCTTCTAGGCAGCTTCCCTTTGTGGGTCTTGGAATCTGAAAGTGGGCAAAGCTGTAACTCAGCTACACTGCCCACACCCCGTATCATGTTTCTTTGTGATTCTTGAAAGCTGAAAGTAGGCAAAGCTATAACTAAGCTACACTGGTCAAACCCAGATCATGTTTCTTTGCGATTCTTGAAAGCTGAAAGTGGGCAAAGCTATTTCTCAGCTACACTGTCCACACCCGGATCATGTTCTATCTGACTACGTGTAGCAGCTTCTAGGCAGCTTCCCTTGCTGAGTCCTGTGAATCTGAAAGTGGGCAAAGCTATAACTCAGCTGTCAGCATGAATTGCGGTGCTCTCACGCGTTTATGACTTGGTGACTACTTATGTACTTCCTTATAACTATCGGCTCTGCCAGTACGTGTCAGCTTCCCGTAGTGACAGCTTCCCGTAGACTGAGTCATCCTTGAGTGACTCAGTGACAGCTTCCTGTTGCTACGTCACCTGTATAGCCTGTACCCTTATCAGGGTACAGGCTGCCGCTCCTTCCTCCACTGGTGCCCTTAATGGGTCTCCTGTGCTTGTAACTTATTCTCGTCTCCGTGTATAGATTGGCGCGTCTGTTACGCTGCAATCATCTCTGTCCACTCTACGGAGTGCTTACAAGCTGATAGGTCATTGGGCCTACCATGGTACCACTGCTTTGCAATGCACCTTATGCGTCGTCCTCTACTTGGCTTCAACGAGCTTCATTCTGAAAGTTCCGAAGTCCTGACATGACGACAAATTGGCTGATTGATTGCGCGCCAGCGGCCTCTGCTGCCGGAGAGGAGGATCCTTCCGCCATTGTGGTCGTAACCCCCTCCCCGGTCATTCCTCCATCTTCTCTTCCTTTTCCTCCCCTGCCGTCTGTCGTAGATGACTGTGACGTGCAGACTCAAGTCGGCGACTAGCCTGGACATCGGTGGAGATATCCCGTCTTCGTCTGCTCGCGTCCTTGACGTTTCTAACCTTTCTCCGGTGGTTGAGGCTCTGCCTGCATACCGGAGTTTGCAAAGCCGGCCAAGCTCCCTGCTGATGTCTACGTCGTCTGTGCCCCCTTTGCTCTGCCCAGCCGACTGTTGGCTACTGGCATGAGCTTGCGCTCTAGTGGCTCTGTGCCACCTTCTGGAGAATTTTTTCGATCAAGCTGGCGGATCGCCGGCACTGCCGTAGGGTTCACCAGAGGAGCCTGGAGATTCTAGAGGTGGTAGGAAGCAGGGGGGTATGGTCAGCACCACTCGGGTGCTGCTCCCTCTACCCCCCAACCGGGTGAGTCGGGCGATAGAGGGGGGGACTTGGGATTGACTGATCATCGACGGCGGGATATTAGGACCTTTACATGCCTCGGCTCTGCTCTTCGCATCCTAGCGATAAATTTTCGAATTCTGCCCTTGCGATTTGCGATTTTCTGCCATTGGTGCGATTTTCTGCACCAGGTGCGACTTGCTGCACTGTCATTCGCGTCTCCTTTTTCCCATACCTCAAATCTCGACTTCGACCTAACGCTTCCCCACCTTCTGTGATCCCAGGTCTCGCAGCGCCGGACTTCGCCCATGCTACAGGCCGAAGTGGACGCCGTCCTGGCCCTAGTCCAGCGGCCGTGGAGGATCTTTGGCATGATATCTTGGTGGATATTTTTCTCTCTTAGGCTCCTTGTGACCCCTGGGTGCGTTCCGTGGTTCGACAGAGGTCGCTACTTTGTCTTCCCGTGCCCCTGGTTCCTCCCTTAGGTGTATGCCTTAGCTACGTGAGTTTGGGTTCCAGTGTTTGAGTTCTAAAAGGGCTTAGGATTTTTTAGTTAAGTGGTATAGAGGCATGGTTGGCATGAATTGTTGATGATGACACTGCTCAGCAGAGTGCGAGTGTGTTATCTTCGCAATCGGCTGCACAACTAGGGAGACAAGACTCCTTTGGAGCTGTTCTGCGGGGTTGCACCTGATGTGTCGTTGTTGCGTCTGTTATTGCCCCTGCTATGTTAGTCAATGGGAAGAAACACAACGAGCTAGTTAGAAAGGCATTATTTGGTAGACTGGTTGGGTATTCCCTGGTGAGTAAGGTTTATTATGTTTGGGTTTCCGATGTTGCGCCAGGTAGTAGGGAGTCGTGATGTACTCTCTATATCCAGTTCAGTCTAAACTGTCTTCCTGGGCTCTTCCATTAGTATGGGTCCCCGTGCCCGCTTGCATCCCTCCTGTCATCAAACGGTGATATGTTCGTGTAACCGGTAATTCCCTACGCCCTTTAACAACCCCAATTGTTGTTGGCTGGCCTGGCTGGGATGTATCCAGATTGCATTCCAGACCAGGGCCTGATCTTGCTGTATTGTGTGTGAAGTTTTAGGGCGGGTGGGAGTTGGATATCCAAACAATAATTTAGCCGAATCTCAGGGGGTCGCCAGGCCCTCCTCTGTGCCATGTTTTATCGGTGAAGCTCTAGGATTTAGACAGCCTCAGATCATAGTGGAGCCTGGATCAGGTCCATTGCTTAATAAGTCACCAACCTCCGATCACCTTGGATGGCTCGCATGGGTTGTTGAACACTTCGCCTCCTGCCATTCCTAATGGATATTCGAATCGAGCCCATGTGACGATGTAGCCTTTGCCGATAGTGCAAGTGATGATCTGAACACTGGTCGGGTTCCGATACTGCGTATGGCTGAGGTGTTCCAGTCGACCCAGACTTCGTTGAGATAGAGGCAAATAAGGCCGGCCCTGTTCAACCAGGCAGTACTTCTGCGCTAGGGGCTATACTACCGGTTACTAGCTTGATACTGCGTCTGGCTGGGGTGTTACAGTCAACCCAGGATTCATTGTTTTAGGTGCTGATGGTTCTCATACGTAGGTTAACATGGCCCTATGTGTGGGTGCCTATTCCTCAGCACCGCCTAGACTGACTTATAGGGTAGTCTACATTGGTGGAGCGTTACGACGCTTTGTTTAGGCAGCTTCCTTTCAGCTGTCTTTCTTGGTTTTGGTGGAAGGTGGTAATTCATTCAGACCACCGTTATAGCGTCTTGATGGTTTGTGACTTTTCGTTCCGTAGGCAGATGGTTCAACTCGAGGCTCGATATGATCATGAAGATTTGTTAAGCAAACCGTATGTAAGTGGATGATTTATAATTTTGGATGTTCCCCCCTCCGTTACACTCGTTTTTCGACAGCCGCCGGCCGCAAGCCTCCGTGCGGTGTGTCGTGTGGAGACAGATGGGAGTCTGCGCAAGCCACCGTGTCATGTGTGTGCGGTCTGTCTGTCTGATGGACAAGGAGTCTGCGCAAGCCGCCTGGGTGGCGTGTGTGAGAATGAATGAATGGATGGGGAGGATGCGCAAGCCGCTTGGGTGGCGTGTGTGAGAATGAATGAATGGGCGGGGGGATGCGCAAGCCGCCGTGGCATGTGTGAGGATGATGGACAACACCGATGACGATACTATGTGACAATTGTGACAAATGTGACAGTTTATAGACATCACTATTATCTGATGAGACCTCCTTAACAAAGTATGCCATTATGTCAATTTATAGTTTGTTACAATAACTGTCACATTTGTCACATTTGTCCACAATTTGTCAATCTGCCTCTCTGTAAAATCAGACTTCCAAGACGAGCTTCCTGACCACACGCATCTGAATCCCTCTGCCCCGATCTGCGGGGCCCGCGCTCCCCCTTCATAAATCCAATAGGGTATATGTCAAGCAGAAGCCTGCACGACGTCTCCATAGTTTCCGCATCTGAATCCCTTCATATGTTTTAGAGGTTGTTTGTTTGTGAAATGATTCTCTCTATTTGAAAGGCATTTTGAAGAGTCCGCATATGCAGACATATGTTTTAGAGGTTGTTTGTGAGTGAAATGATTCTCTCTATTTGAAAGGCATTTTGAAGAGTCCGCATATGCAGACATATGTTTTAGAGGTTGTTTGTGTGTGACATGATTCTCTCTATTTGAAAGGCATTTGAAGAGTCCGCATATGCAGACATATGTTTTATAGGTTGTTTGTGTGTGAAATGATTCTTTCTATTTGAAAGGCAATTTGAAGAGTCCGCATATGCAGACATATGTTTTATAGGTTGTTTGTGTGTGAAATGATTCTCTCTATTTGAAAGGCATTTTGAAAAGTACGCATATGCAGACATATGTTTTAGAGGTTGTTTGTGTGTGAAATGATTCTCTCTATTTGAAAGGCAATTTGAAGAGTCTTTGTAGAGGATGTGGTTGCTGAACCCCTCTGCCCTGCTCCGCAGGGGCCCGCGCTCCCCCTTCATAAATCCAATAGGGTATATGTCAAGCAGAAGCCTGCTTGAGACCTACCTTTTGTTTTCAAAACGGGTCTTCCTCATCCGGTAGGAAAGTAGGCAAAGTAGTGCCCTTTACTTTATTTAATAGGGTACTGCTTGTTGTCAAGATGGGTCTTTTTGAATTTGTATATGGAACCGCCAAGCCGCAGCTGGGTTGTTGCTTGACTGATGGTGCCACATGGGATCAGACAGTGAGTCAGCTGCTCAATTCCACTGCCCCGCTCCGCGGGACCCGCGATCCCCCCTTCATAATTCCAATAGGGTTGTCAAGCAGAAGCCTGCTTGAGACCATGCGGTTTCTTTTGAGAACCGGACCATAGTGAATGCGGTTGTGTAAGACGCGACACAATGCGGCTTTAATCAATCGAAGACAAGTGTTCCGAGTGCGACTCGTAAAACGAGTGTAAACAACGCAAAATCCGTACAGATTACAGCCTTCCACACTCTCTCTGTCGAACTGCGACTCATTCAATGCGCCCAACAAACCAGAATTCGCCCCCGTACAGACAGTTTCGGATAGATCCGAATTAGATTGGTGTTAGATGTACATCGGATTTGTGTTAGATACGCGTCGGTATCACACCGTGCGCAAAACCCCATGCGGTGCAATGAGAAAAAATAAATTCAGGCCAAAAAACACGGTGTGATAGCACGGTGCGATAAACGTCCCGGACAAAAACACGGGGTGATAATACGAGAACGGGGTGATAAATTGGGTACAGATAAGCAGATAGAATTAATCCATATACAAGCCAAAAAGATAGGTTACAAGGATAGATTATCAATTACATTAATCCGCGGATCAATGTAATTGATAATCTATCCTTGTAACCTATCTTTTTGGCTTGTATATGGATTAATTCTATCTGCTTATCTGTACCCAATTTATCACCCCGTTCTCGTATTATCACCCCGTGTTTTTGTCCGGGACGTTTATCGCACCGTGCTATCACACCGTGTGAAGTGTGTGGCTCACGCCCGACAGCATCGATGGGGATTGCAAAACCCCGATGTCTGATAACACACTCGAGGTTGGCTTACCTCTCGGATCGATGAGAGTGCTGTCAAGGAAGCCGCCCACAGCTTGTGAAGACGAGCAGTTCCTCCTCTTGGGAACCGTTAGACTCGCAACTTCCAAGCTTGGAAAGCTACCTGGGCACTCTGTACGGTCCTTGAGGGTTCGATGATGATGCATTGGATACGATTCATTCTTCTTCGTTATGATTCCGTCCTCTACAAAGGCCCTGTGGTCTCAAGCAGGCATTCAGCTTGACATCTCTTGTTGGTTTTCAGTCCTTACAACTTACCGATTATAGCTTTTCTACTTGTTACATGAAAGTCCAAAAGTTACACCAAAAAGAGAAAGTCCCTATAGGGCAAGGAAATGAGAAAGGTTTCCTTTTTTGGTGTAACTTTTTAGCTTTTGTGTAACACTAGAGATGATGGTCTCGAGGTCTTAGGGAGTGTGGAGGAGAGAGAAGGTCGACGGTCTCAAGCAGGCTTCTGCTTGACAACCCTGTTGGCTTTATGAAGAGGGATTGAGCTGCAGGTTCGCAGTGTGTGCGGACAGGTGTGGTGGAAAAGTACAAGCGGTTGTAGGGTAACGAAGGTATACTTTTTGACTGACAGCAGCCACACGGCGGCTTTCGCAGACTCCCCGTACGTCCATCCTCCATTCATCCTCACACATGCCGCAGCGGCTTGCGCATCCCCCCCGTACGTCTTCAACACGCACTCACATGAAGAAGAGTGATCGGCGTGGGGGGGGGGGAATCCACAGGACACATGTGCATCAGAACACACCAGGCACAAATCGATAGATACATGGCGGGTGCTGCCTAGAGACGGAGAGATGGGGGTCTCGAGTATTCAGCTTGACGCATCTTTTAGCTTTTAAGTGACGGTCTTCGGGTCTTCGAGGGAGAGAGAGACGGTCTGAGGGCCTTGGCCACTCGAGAGATATATATATTATATCCGCTGCTCCACAGGCGCCAGAGAGCTGCTGATGAGCTGTTGTTGTTGTGCTGACCGCCCATTGGCGCGCGGGTCTGTTTTGCCCATCACCACCACCACCACCACCACCACCACAAGCGTTTTGGGGGGCGGGGGAGTGCAGGGGTGTTCCATCATCATGCACTTGAGTGTGTGTGTGTGGGGGGGGTGGGTGGGTGGGGAAGGGGGTCTGAGAAGCGATGGAGCGTGTGTATAAGGGAGAGGGGGAATGTATAATGGAGAGGAGAAGAGTAGAGATGAATATGAATTCAAACGAATAATAGCTCGCACATTAATGATGTCATCGAGCAAGGAGACGAGGTTCTTCACGCTAAAAAACAAAAATGGAGACAAGGGGATATCAACGTTGTCAAAGAAACGATACTTCGAGCTGGAAGAGAGAGTGAAGAGCATACTGGGAGATAGATGCGAGGCAGAGGCGGGTATGGTCATGAAGGCGATGCGTGAGATCATGAAGTTTCGACCCGAATGTCTCAAGGTACAGCGAGGAGGTCAGGGAGGCGCTTGGGGAGAGCTGCAGAAAGTGGAGGCAACGGAATAAGGAGGAGAAGAATGCGGCAAGACACAGGTTTGGTATGAAACGCAACACACATTCATGGATGCCACGCACTCGGGAAATCATCATCTTAGGGGGGCTTAAAGGAAATACTGTATGAATGCATAACATCAATTCAACGACATGGCATCCTACGAAGAGTTGCAGAAGCTGAGCGCGTGGCTGAAGAGATCTGAGGCGAGTGTGGGCAGAACAGTGTTGATGCCCATGACTACAAGTGATGTGAAGGCGCCGATGTTCAAGCATGCAGGGAAAGCGCGGTGGGGACTGATGGGCCGAAGCGGACGCGCACACGAACAACAACCCACACACAAGGCATGGGGAATGTTGTATAGATGACTGAGATAGGGATATCTTACAGTAGAGGTAATACCTCGGGAGACGTATTACTAGCTCGTTAGGTGTGTGTACTGCACACACCCGTACAGTACAGGTAGCACTAGGGATCCGCCTTCCATACTCCCCCTAGTCACAGGCTGGGAAGAATGGACAGCTTGGGACTATAAAAGAGAACAAGCTGGAAATAAACGGAAACGGACATCTAAATAAAGAAAATAGGCTATGAAAGAAAAATCCAGAAAGGACGAGCAAAACATACCATTAGTGGTAGGTTGCAGAGATAGACCCATACGAATAAAACAATAGAATAAACCAATAAAGGAACTGTGAGTAGCTCCCCCAGATTGGAAGCAAGGGGAAAACAATACAGAGCTCCCCCGGGTCGACAACAGGGAGCAAGCGCCTACAAAAAAAAACAGATCACATCATGTCATCCTATTCCTAAGACACGTGAGGGCATGTCACGGATCTCGAAAGCAGTTGGGCAGTCGCCCATCACAGCAAGGGCTAGAGCAGTGGAAGGAAGCGGTAGCTTTCAGGGGTACATCCCCAATGCCATGTCTAGTGGCGAAGGCGCCACTCTGGTCACCATAGGGCTCTCCCCCATTTCCACCCGCAGGGACAGCAAGCACACAAGTATCAGGGGGAACATTCCAGCCAGGGCTTGCAACCCAATCCCCTCTGTAGGGGTGGGAGTTAGCAAGACGTTGGGTGCCAGTCTGGTCACCATAGGGCTCTCCCCCATTCCCTCCCTAGCGATAGCACTAAGGATAACCGACATCCGAGGGCCCCTCTCTAGGGGGACCAGTCAGTTGCATAATCTGCATGCTCTATCCTAACATCAGAGGGACCAGTCAGCTGCATATCTGCATGCTCTATCCTGACTGCAGACTCCCCCTCACAAGATGGAGCAGTCAGCTGCTCAGCATCTTGGGAAGCAGTCAGATGCTCGGGCCCGGCAGATGATTTACCCTCTTTAGGGGGGGGGCAGGCATTCATTACCTAAGAGCGCATCTTCTAATAAGCGGAGGTGTGCATGCGCGGTAGCTAGGCCCTGTTGGAGGGAGGCGACCTGTGCTCTGAAGGAGAACACTTCTTCTATCGCAATAATCCTATCATCAACAACAACATCCATATCTACAGGTGCAACAAGCATGGACAGGGTGCAAGGATCGTCGGCAAGGAATTCTGGAAAGGTTGCTCCCCCATTTGTCTCAGTGGGCGGGGGGGCAGCCATGTTATCTTCATGAGACTCTGCCCGGCTGTCCCCATAGTGGGAACAGCCAGTTGCGTATCTGTTGGCCTAGCATCAAAAATAGCAATCGCCAGGGCTAACAATCACGGGATCATGCGCACAGACTGTGGTAGCATCAACCATAACGCTCACCGACAGGAAGTACAAACGGATGGAAGCGAAGGAGGGAGGTCAACGTGGGGAAGCAGAGGGCAGGCAGTTGCTTAGTGGATCTCAGGTTGCGGTCACTATCTGAGACTGGGAACCCATCATAACGATCGGTCGGACTCCACTGCACCCCTCCCCATTGATGTGTTTGGCAATGAGGTGACGGAAGTGATCTGCTGTTGCAGAGTGAACGAAGAAAGGGAAAAAAGCCAGAGGAAGTCGGGAATCCAGGAAGTGCCAAGCGCCCCACGATGTGGTAGGCAAGGTCGAAGGTGGGGTCTACAGGAGGCTGGTCCAGACGGAAGAGCGTAAGCATGGACTGTGAGAAGTCCTTCAATGTCTCAGTCTTGCCTTGGAAAGCATGGTCCCATGCCCACCGTGATCGCGCACGATTGAATGCAGGTCCAGGTGGCATGCATAGGAGGTGGATTGCACGACAAGCAGCTGGCCAAGAAGTACCATAGCCTGGGCGGTATCGAGCGAAATCAGGGGACAGGACACAGGTGGGGTTGAGTTCGTCAGCACATTGCATAAAAGCGATGATGATATTGTAAGCCTTAGGGAACTGGTGCTCAACCAGGCCTGGAGCATAGGGAGCAGAATATGTGGGGTCAATGTACCCTCGTTTGGTTCCAAGTTGTGAGCTGCAGTGGAAGTCCATAACATGTTGTCCCAGAGTTTTGCGTCTCCGGTGGCAGATCTGCCAATCTGGTCGAGGAGCAGGTTTTGGGCAAAGTGCAAATGGCACTGACGGGGATGAAGATCGCCGATCTGGATGTCCCTCTCCCGAGGGGCCCGGAAAAGAAAGCTCTTGACATGAAGAAGAAGACCGAGCAAGTGGCACATGTCACCACGATGACCGTGGTCGCACCACTGTGAGCCAGGGCTGGTTTGCCAGCATGGCACATCAAGAGGTGCAGGAGCAGGGGTCAGGCGCAGATGCCACGACACGACGATGAGACGAACTCCTTGAGAGCCAAGCGCATATGCGAATGCTCAGAGAAAAGGAAGCAGGAGATGGCAACTGGCCTTGATCCGAAACCGGGAAAAGCGCAAGCAGGCCGCTGAGAAAGAGAATGCGGATAGCAGGAGGAGAAGTTTGAAGTAATCCCCTAAATCAGAAATCGTAGGCAGTATCATATATTCGAAACAAGAATGAGATTGCGCGATTTCACCATGGAGGTAAAACAGATGTAACTGGCGCGGATTCAAAACGAGGCAGCCGCTCAGTGGGAGCAAAGAATTAGGGGAAACTTTAAGAAAGCCGCCTATGAGGGTCAATTGGTCCAAGGCTCGGGGCAAGAGGTCTGGTTAATGCACGAGGGGCCAGCGGAGTGGCGCAGTGGTTAGCGTCAGATTGAGGACCTAAACTATAATGACTGAGTAGGGATCTCTTCCAGTAGAGGGTAATACTCGGGAGACCGGATGACTAGCATCGGTAGGTGTTTTACTGGCACAACCCCGTACATTACATGTAGCACTCGGATCCACCTTCCCATTGTTGCTGGATGGATTTGTTGTGGTCGCGCGGACGACGCAGGACAGTGGAGTGGTTTGGCGGAGGATGGAAATGAAGATGGTGAGGTGTGGCGAGGCCATGCAGATGTGGCGCAGCAAGATACCAGAATGGACGCCACTAATGTTTCTTGCGCCCACATGGGCGGACTGAGAGGGGTACTAATGACAGTTCAAGGCAATCAATCACAAGATGTTGACCTGAAGACCCGCTTGCCGGAAACAGGGGCATGGGGTTCTGCTTCAGTGGTGTTGCCACGAGCGGAGGTAAGGCAGGGAAGGATGGAAGGGCCCTCGCGTTGGAGGGGGAGTCATACCGTGAGCATTCCAAATCGCTGAGGAGAGGGTGGCAAAGAATACAGGACTTGCGGTCCGCCTCAGGCAAAGACAAGAAAGTTGATGGCAAACACAAACAAGTTTCTCGAGGTGCGTTCGAGATAGCGGTCAGGGGACCGGTAATGAGTCCAACAGCTTCATGGAGCCCCCTTAAGAGAAGCGCAGCGGGGCTCCGTGTAGCAAGACAGGTGGATTCTAGAGAGACCCTGGCGCGGTTGCAACGGCCTTGAAGAACGAGTACGGTGAACTACAAAAGGTGTTGTGGGAAAGATGTCCAAGGTGTCCTCAGATACATGCGGAAGCCGCAGAAAAGTGGTGGAGCCTGGGGGAAGACCCCACTTACGATGGGACCGAATCTACAATGAGACGGTTGTCAAGGGCTTGCGAGGACGACCCGCACGGGTACGCGTCTTATCGAGCCAGCTTCGATACCAAACTTTAATAAAAGACCGGTGGGAGAAGGGAGCTACGGTCTGGACAGATGTCCACTTTCTGCTGCAGGGACGTGAAGAGACAGGGGGGGGTCATAAGGACTAATACTATTCGGGAGGACACTGCCGTGGGCCAGGTGGATTGATGGGTTTATGAATACCGTGCGATGAATGTCTTGGAAGGGGTGATGGAGGGACTGTAAAGGAATCAAGCCATTCTCATCATTGCTGTTGGCTGCGAACACATTTTTGGTATCGGAGGCGTTTAAAGCCAACCCTGTGAAGAAGAAGAAAGTTGCCACACTGACCAACTACGTGATGTCTTACCGCGGAGTGAAGAATGTTATGGCCATTGCAGGTGCCACTTTCTCATGGAGCGAGACCCCGTTTCGATGCTAACGATTGGACAGCAATCGGCACTTGATCGTGATTCAAGGGGGGGGGGGGGGGGGGGCGTTTGGCGGACCTCATACGGGGCAGAAGCGACCGAGGGTGGCAGAAGCAATGGTGCACAACGCACTGGACGTGCGTATGACGACGATGGACGACTGCAGCTGCCGCAACAAGCGCAGAGTGGATGCATAGGATGCTTTGATAAGATCAGTGGTGGGGACGAGGCCATGGCGCGGTTCCTTCAACGCCTTCTCGGGTATGGTATCACTGGCGAAGTGAGAGAGGAGGTTTTTCCTGTATGAACAGGGAGCGGAAGGAACGGTAAGGGGCTGTTGACGCAGGCGCTGCAGCAGCTGCTCGGGGCTTATTACAAGGAGATGAACTGCGCCATCATAAGTGACTCGAGGGTGTGCAGCAACATCGACGCAGAGCGGGCAAAGCTCATAGGAGCGAGACTCGCGGTCTTCAACGAGCTCAAGAATGGGGAGAAGCTGAAGACGAACGAGGTCCAGTTGTTAACTGGAGGTGAAATGGGCGTTCCTGCTTCCCGGCCGATTTCCATTCTTATGTTCACTTTTAAGGGGTATTCTGATTTTTTACAAGTTCAATCTTATGATTAAAAACATCAGATTTCGGTCAATATGTTCAAATTTGACGAAATAAAGGGCTCCAATTTCGAGCCATAAGAATGGATATAGGGATCTTATGAGCTGAAATTGCCCTTTGTGTACAACTAAGAAACACCAATTTTTTACATCTTATGTGTTTTTTAATGTAGGAAAATGTGTAAACGGCATTTATTGACCGGAATATAGAATTTAGAATCACGGCTTATAACATAACATAGAGTGTTTTGAATAATGTCATTAAGGTGCTAAATGAAACGTCATTCTCCTCCTCTCCCACCCCTCACCCCCACTACCCCCCTAACCCTCCTCCACCGTCATCTCTTCTCCATCATGTCTACATTATCTCCATCCGACTGCACGGCCTCCGGTCCTAGTGTTGTCTCAATGCTTTGCATAAGCTAGAGCAAACGCCTTGTGTGTACTTCTTTGTAGCTTCATTTTGCTCGTTGTTTGGCAACTGAACTTGCACGCATCAAGGGGGATGTTGCCTGTCCATGTAGCCTTGTGGTTCCTCCAAGCTAAACGGTAATTGTGAAAAATGGTGCAAGCATATGAAGAGCTGGCTTAGGGGGAATTAGTTTGTAAAACGGGCTCGTGAAAATGGGATTAAGACGTTGTGAGTTAAGGTAAGTCGGGTGATGGGTTTTCAGGTGCTAGGAAATTTTTGTCGTGGGTGGGTGTAGTGCTGGAGGTCTCGTAGAGTGCTGCAGCACCAATGGCCCTACCCAAATGTGGTTGTCCTCCACCACC
>JACBWV010000084.1:1221482-1255419 GCA_013435795.1 Chlamydomonas sp. ICE-L
ACATTCAACTGAGCCGACACTTTCTTAGGCATGCAGTACACATAAACGCACTTGACCACGTATTATTTACCGATTAAACGCCCCTATCCTGTGTGTACCTCACTCAGATAACGGGGGGTCATGAAGCTATGACTTGTTTACAACGTGTGTTTGGGAAACATGTGTCGTCGCAAGCAGACTTCTACTGAACCCACTATGGGAATTCTGAAGGGGGAGCGCGGGAGATTGGATTCATTGATGACTCGCGTTACACCATTCACTGTAACGCTGGGCTTCTCATGTAACACTTGGGCTTTCTCACCTTAATCAGGCAGAGGCTCCATCAAGCCACCCTTTGTACAGCTTCAAGTAGTTAGGTTGGCTGCAGTTGCGGAGAGTTGGACATTATTTTGACATGGCAGACCCACAACGACGACGACTTGATGACTGACTGAATGACTGATGACCAAGACGCTTTAGACGCTACACCGCGCACAACATCAGCTTCTATCAACGTCAGAACGCGTCGATACATTGGGGAGCACTCATACATGACGGAAACACGGTAAAGTAGTCGGAAACGGTGATCACATGCCAAGCCAAGCAGGTCTCTGCTAGACAAATCTGCATTCAATGTGGTCAGGGTTGCCGGAGCGGAGGTACCATATGTAGAGTTGACAGGTGATGGGTACCTGGACCTCCCTATACAAGGCGGATCATGTGTCGAGTCATAGGGCGACTTTCGCATCACGGCGGCACCTGTTGGGATTAGTTGAGTTGAGTTACTGCTGCCAGTACCCCCCAAGGAACGTGCCATGAGGGAAGCACCAGATACGTGGTCTGTCCCTACTTCGATTTCTACCCCAGGCCGTAAGGTAATGTGCATGTGGATGCATACCGTGAGCATGCAGCATGTCCACCCTTGCATGTGCAATCGCAATTGGCACAAAGGTTGTAAAGCCCAGGTTGACAGAGAAGGATGCATAGGGGATCCTTGTCTATGTACCAGGATGAGACATTCAACATTTCCCCCCAATGCTGCAACATTGCTCAGCCCCATAAGCACATCCTTCTCCCACATGTTCATGTCATGAATATGCATAGCATGGGCTGCTCCGCACTGATCAAACAAGAATGAAAGACAAGCCATTTGCCCACATGCAGCTGCATGAAGGGCGACCCGGTATGAATTGATGAAACATTGTCCATGATGCCATGCATTGACGAGACACTCTAATTTACCATGAAGTGCTGCTACATTCGCAATCAGCTCCCATTTGCTCGCCTCGATGTCACACCAGTCACACGACTTGGGATCATGATCAAGCAAGAAAGATGAATGACAACACCTGCATGTGCCTGTCATGTGACTCATGTATTAAAAGCGTTATATTTTTCATTATAACTGTCTCAATTCATCAATCCTTATGCAGGCCAATTTTCCTGCTGCAACACCTGTGTCGACTCACAGAGCGACCGAACACTCTCATCAGGCGGGCACCTGTCGAGTCGAGTCATAGAGCGACCACTCTCATCAGGCGGAACTTGTGTCGAGTCACATCACAGAAGCGACTGACCTCTCTCATCACGGTGGCACCTGTCGAGTCGAGTCACATCACAGAGCGACCACTCTCATCAAGGACGGCGGCACCTGTGTCGAGTCACACGGCGAACTCTCGCATCAGGCGGCACCTGTGTTGAGTCACACGGCGAACTCCTCGCATCACGACGGAACCCTGTGTCGAGTCACAGAGCGACCACTCTCATCAGGCGGAAGTTGTGTCGAGTCACAGAGCGACCGACCTCTCGCATCAGGCGGCACCTGTGTCGAGTCACATCACAGAGCGACCACTCTCATCAAGGACGGCGGCACCTGTGTCGAGTCACACGGCGAACTCTCGCATCAGGCGGCACCTGTGTCGAGTCACACGGCGAACTCTCGCATCACGACGGAACCTGTGTCGAGTCACAGAGCGACCACTCTCATCAGGCGGAAGTTGTGTCGAGTCACAGAGCGACCGGACCTCTCGCATCAGGCGGCACCTGTGTCGAGTCACATCACATGGCGACCTCTCTCATCAGGCGGCACATGTGTCACATCACAACGGCAACCTCTCGCATCACGGCGGCACCTGTGTCAATACCTCGATACTGTAAGATATCACTCACAGATGACGGAAAACCCGGTAAAGTAATCGCAAACGGGTGATCACATGTCAAGCAGAGGTCTGCTAGACAATAGATCTCGTATATCGATAGGGGAATCGCAGGCCCCACGGAGTGGGGCAGGGGAATTCAGATGTAGAAACCGAGGAGTACACAAGAGATGTGTCGCAGCATTATGCGGAACGGTGTTGACATTCTCACACACACACAAGCGAGATATATAGATAGATAGATAGATAGATAGATAGATATAGATAGATAGATAGATAGATAGATAGATAGATATATAGATAGGGGTTGCGGGGCACAGCGGAGCGGGGCAGAGGTATTCAGTTGCAGATTGTATTCAACAAGCGGCGGAGCCCCTTTCACCTCTTCCCCCCAGCGGAGCGACCGGGAGCGACCGGAGGGGAGCCCCCACAAAGGAGTCTGCGAGGAACCGAACGGGTGGCGACCGGAGGGGAGCGCGCAGATGCGATCCACCTGATCGGATGATGTGTGCACTCCTCCACCCGTCTTGCACATCCAGGAGAAACGAAACACTCACAGTTCCATCTGATAAGGTGGTACTCGTGCTCGTGCTCGTGCTCGTGCTCGTGCTCGTGCTCGTGCTCGTGCAAGCTTGCATGGGGCAACTAACTTGGATAAGCAGACCTGGCAATGTTGACTGACTGCTCGCTCACGTTGCATCGCCTCACCACTGTAAGGCACGCACGCACGCATCCAAACGTGCGGTGTCCAGATAAGAACACGTCGTAGCGCACAAACTGAAGTTTGGCATCGCGCATTTTCAGTGAATGAAGCTCAGTGAATGAAGCTCAGTGAGTGTGCGTCAGCGCATGCTCCCCAAACACAAAGGGATTTCAAGCAGATCAATTGGGAAGAAAAAAAAACAGTATTTTTATAACTGAGTAACTAAAGCGGCTGGAAGACGAGGGACATCGAGCGAAGCTCAATTGCAAGCTCGTCGAGCGTAGCTCGCTTCTTGGCGAGGAGAAAGACTCTCTCTTTGAGGGAGTCTGTTTCATGCACGCTAGGTGCGCGCACGTTCCAGTGGCGAAGGGGGGGCCACCATTGGGGTTGCTAACTATAACCTGGTTACGACTGCATGGGTTGCCGTGAGTGGTGACAGCAGTGCAGCCCAGGGTGGGGGAATACCCCACGATGGTAAATGCACCGATATTGGCACCAACCTGCAGCTCGTTCTTCAGCGGGGCCCCGCGACCAACACGACCGGAGGCCAAGGAGGAGGAGGGGGGTACCACTAGAGAGGGCAGGAGCAGCAGCAGCAGCAGGAGCAGCAGGAGCAGAGCAGGAGCAGGAGCAGGAGCAGGAGCAGGAGCAGGAGCAGGAGCAGGAGCAGGAGCAGGAGCAGGAGCAGGAGCAGGAGCAGGAGCAGGAGCAGGAGCAGGAGCAGGAGCAGGAGCAGGCCGGAGCCACAGAGGGTGACACAGAGGGTGACACCGTGGCCGTCGGGGCGCTTGTTACCGCTACTGCCGGAACCCCGTGCCAACGTCCTCGGTGGTTTCGTCGTCCTCGGGGAGGGCGACAGCACGGGCGAGGGGGGGATGAAGTAGAAGCAGAAGCATCTTCGGCAGCCGCAGCCGCAGCAGCGAATGCCACGGGGAGAAGCTGGCCTGAAGAGGCTCCTTCTCCCCTTTGGGGAATTTATAATAAACTTATGGTGCGCTATCTTCATTGCGCCGACAGAGTCGGCGAGGCACGCAGGGAACGCTGGTCAGGGAATGATCGCGTTGCAAATGCCCTTCAAATGAGGGACGGTGGCGCTATGGGATAGCTTCTTTAGGTCCTTCTTCTGGACCACGTCGAAGATACGGGTAGTAATCGACGAACGCAGTTATCTGGGGCAGACATAGACATAGTGGTAGTAGACATGACTTGAAAGATTCAGAGAGAGGGGAGAGAGGAGATATGGGGTTTATCAGTTGTTGTTGGTGGTGGTGGTGTTGGTGGAACGAAAAATGCGTCAATTCTTTTTTAGCATGAAATGCAACGGTAACAACAACAACACAGGTACACTCAGACATGTATACACACATAAGACATAGACATGTGTCTCAGACACTCTGTACGTGAACAGATGGGATGCCGTTGGGGGGATGATGTCACAAACAGAGTAGATTTAACAAGCGGCGGAGCCCCTTTCACCTCTTCCCCCAGCGGGGGCGACCGGAGGGGAGCCCCCACAAAGGAGTCCGCGAGGAACGAGCGGGTGGGCGACCGGAGGGGAGCCCACAGTGTAACATCAACCAGCAGACACACTACTGGGTGCACAAGCAACACACGCACGTGAAGAAGAGTGATAGGCGAACGGAGGGAAACATGTCGCATACTCGGTGCATTAGATAGATAGGATAGATAGATAGATAGATAGATAGATAGATAGATAGATAGATAGATAGATAGATAGATAGATAGATAGATAGATAGATAGATCGCTAGATAGATAGATCGATAGCTATATAGATAGCATAGATCGATAGATAGGTAGGACTAGGAGGATCGATAGATAGATCGGATAGATCGGATAACGCACTTTATCACGACACATGCCGCATCCTCACACACGCGTCGCGGCGGCTGCTGTCGAGATGATGCCCACCAACCACTCTCACTCATTCTCACGCCACGCACTCTATCACGACACAAACGGCGGCTTTCGCATCCTCCTCGGTGTCCATCCTGAGTAGAACGACTGATGTTCGTAAACACAGAAGTTTTAACACACCCAATCTGCGACCATTCTTAACGCCAATTTTCTCACGGCGATGTCGTACATTTATTTCCATCTGATATATGTTTCATTTAACTGTTCCGCCGACTGTATGGGAATCGCGGGCCCCACGGAGTGGGGCAGGGGAATTAGGTGCAGAAACCTGTCAAGTCATCATACACGTACGCACGCAAACGGCGGAAAACTGTCGCATCCACACCGTCCGTCTGTCCATTCATGACTTGTCGTCCACATTACAGATTCCTTTGTATTCGAGTAAAACATATGTGCATTGAAAGTACCAACCCCTATATAAAATGATCCGATTGTCTGAAATCTATGCAAAATCACAGTCGACATCAAACATCTTATATAGCGATAATGCACCCATTAAAGGAGTGCGATTGCGACCAGGTTAAAGAAGCACCATCGAGGTCATTTGAACAAGATACAGACACAGGAATGTTCAATGCATGAAGTAATGTCATAGGATTTGCTGCAGGAGCATATACTACGCTCATTGCATCATCTTCCAATTTACAAGCCAATACGCAAATCACACCATCTTCAATATCGTGCCTCTCAACGACAATGTCTCAGAATTAGGAACAGTAACAAAGAAGTTCGCAAAACTGTATGCAACAGATATCTATGGAACATCTGCTACATTTAACACACTCGGAGGAACGGCCATCTCAAGTATCGTCAATTCCACAAGTAGCAATGTCGCAGCCAGTTCTGCAGCGGTCAATCAGCATACGATAGTGCCGTCTCAGCTTCCAATCAGACGTACGGCATCGGCTCGCTCGATAGTAATGGTGATATCCTTCTCAGGGGCAACTTGCGCATCTCCGAAACTGCCAATCTAACAAAGGTCAGAGTTATCAGTAGCGGTGGCGGTGTGGGTGGTTGGTCTCATCACTTCCGCCTCTAATATCGTCCCTCGTGTGATGGGACAACAGGATCTGGGTGCACCTGGTAAACGGATGCGAATCTTTATTTGTTGGTAACCTCATTTCTTGCGGTACCGCCGATATGAACTGACGGATGCTTTGGCATTATTGGGCCACTTAAGTGTTCCCAGGCTGTCGTGGAAAAACTGTTCCACTTATTCTTAATGGTGCTGACACAAGATCTTCGGCATAAGTGCGCACTGGCGAATCGTACTAGGCCACGGTCGCAATGATTATGGAAAAATTGGGATTGGGACATCACATCCAATATGCCGGTACCCACCAAAGTAACCAGTATCACTGAAGCAGGATGGTATAGGTGAGTGAAGCTTCACTCTCTGTGTTCGCACGACGGTACCGCTATCACTACCGGTCTGAACAACAATGGACAAGGGGTATTAGGTCGATGTGCCGACTTTCCAACGTTATATTGTGAGCAGGGTTTCCAATGCGACTTGCTGTTGCTGCAGGATACACGCATGCAATTGTACATGACATAGACGGTATCGTTGTTGAGTGCAGGAAGCGATGCTAATGGACAACTTTGGAAGAGCCATCCTTGCCAAGTCGTGATCAGGCAAATATCGTTCCCATGCGCTTCATGCCGGTGGACGCAATGTGTTCTGCACGTGCATTTCTGCTGGCGGGGGTACCATTCAGCTGTCCTCCTAACTACCTCCCTGGTTATAGCGATTATCTGTGGTAAGAATGATCAGCGGCCAATGATGGGGCATCTCCTACCTCGTCCCCAAGCCAATTCATGGGGGTATCATCTCCACACTTTCGAATGTGGTAGATGTGCTTGTGGACACGAACATACGCTCTTCACGCGCTACGATGGGCAAGTGCTGGGATTCGGACGTAATGATCGTGGTCAATTGGGACAGGGCAATAAGACGTCACCTGTGACGTCTGTGGTGCAGGTACTTGCGGGTGGAGGCGCAGGCTCTAGCACGGTTTGTCCGTCGAGATCCGCGGCTGGTTTCAACCATTCGGCCTATATAAAAATGACAATACCATATTCGTATTCGGTGCCAATGATAAGGGTCAATTGGGATTGGGACAGACCACCACCGAATCGTTGACGCCGACACAACTTGTGGGATATGCGGGCTACGATATCGCATGTGGCAGGAACCATACGGTGATCTCGACCACACCGGATCCGTTGACATTCAATTATACTGGAAACAATGCATTGATCGCGTTTGGTGATAATGCATACGGAGAGGTGGGTGATAACAATCCAAATGTGACGACACGGTGGTTCCCGAACCGTATCCATGACGGAACGTTCAAGAAAACGTTGGGGGTGGGATGTAATACAAATTCATCCGCCTACGTTGATTCGGACGGAGTGTTGTTCATTACAGGTTATAATAATAATGGTCAACTCGGGGATGAAACAACAATCAACAAAAGCACGTTCAGACCCGTTTCACGCCTGATGAAGGAAGGAAGACGGATCGTGACCATTGCGTGCGGCAGCTATAACATGCTTGCCCTTGACTCGACGGGACGCGTGCACGCATGGGGATACAACCAATTCGGTCAGCTCGGAAGAAACAATATCACTGATTCATCAGTCCCGATCGATGTCTCGAGCTTCGGATCTCTTGTCGGTAAAACGATCGTGGCCATTGCGTGCGGTCAATATCACACGCTTGCCCTGGACTCGACGGGACGCGTGCACGCATGGGGATTGAACAATTTCGGCCAGCTCGGAAATAATACTACCACTCAATCAAATGTTCCGATCGATGTCTCGAGCTTCGGATCTCTTGTCCGTAAAACGATCGTGGCCATTGCGTGCGGCGGCAATCACACGCTCGCCCTTGACTCTACGGGACGCTTGCACGCATTCGGATCCAACAGCAACGGTCAGCTCGGAAATAATACTACTACTAATTCATTAGTCCCGATCAATGTCTCGAGCTTCGGATCTCTTGTCGGTAAAACGATCGTGGCCATTGCATGTGGTACCATACACACACTTGCCCTTGCTTCGACAGGACGCGTGCACGCATGGGGATACAACGGTCTCGGCAATCTCGGAAATAATATCACTTCTTCATCAAATATCCCGCTCGATGTATCGAGCTTCGGATCTCTTGTCGGTAAAACGATCGTGGCCATTGCGGGCGGTCAATATCACACGCTTGCCCTGGACTCGACGGGACGCGTGCACGCATGGGGATACAACGTTAGAGGCCAGCTCGGAAATAATACTACCCCTCAATCAAATGTCCCGCTCGATGTATCGAGCTTCGGATCTCTTGTCGGTAAGACGATCGTGGCCATTGCGGGCGGCGGCAGTCACACGCTTGCCCTTGACTCTACGGGACGCGTGCACGCATGGGGATACAACCAATTAGGTCAGCTCGGAAATAATACTACTAACACTATGTCATTAGTTCCCCACTTAATCGACAAGACCGCGCGTGACTTCCATCCTCGTGTCTTATCGACCGGTCTTGGTTCTCACAAATTGCTAACGAATATTGGCGTTACCTCCAGTTCCTCCCTCATGGCGGTAGGCACGAATGCTTCCCGTCAGATCGGCGATAATACGGCGATCGATAGGTACATTCCCGTCGATGTTGGTGTTGGAAGTTTTGGAAGTGTCATCATCAGTTCAGCAGAGAGTGTTACGCACAGCGCGATCGCTTTACAAAGCGGTGAAGTCTGGTGCTAGGGTAATAATACATATGGTCAATGCGGAAAAGAATACCGCTTGTGCTGTAGTGAGCGTTCCCACTAAAGTCGTTAGTATCACGAATGCAGTCGAAGTCGTCATGTGGAAACGGGTTCAACATTCGTACGCAATGCTGACGATACGGTCATGGCATTCGGTAACAATGCGATGTGGACAATTAGGTGTTGGAATTGAGTTATTGTTGCAACATCCACATTCACACCTACCCTTATAAGTGGATTGGTAAGTATCAAACAGATTGCGGCAGGTACATCTTCATGCTGCTTCCATCGATGGCTCAGGTACTTTGGTGTCTGGGGTTCGGGTATACTAGGCAAAATTGGGATTGGGTGATACTTCTAATAAGATGTACCCACAATCGTGGATGTGTCCTTATTGGACTTTGCCAAAGCGACACATGTCGCTCTTGAGGTGCCATACGGTCGTTGTATGTAGCGAACTGGAAAGTTACACAGCAGGTCTGAACGATGTCGGACAATTGGTTCGATCTACTGGATTCGGGAGTGGTGTGGGTATCAATGCATTTGGGTGCAGTGACAGATATGCCTACACTGCAAGCCTTTGCGGCAGCTTGTGGTTTGAACATACTGCATTGCATGTGTCGAGCGATCGTATCGTTACTTTTGGCGATCGTGGGTAATGGACAAACGATCGTTTCGAGTGACGCTGCATGGATGCCGCCAATTAGTGGAAGTTATCGGGGATGGCGAGGCGGCATACGATGTGCGTGACACTCGTGGCGGGTGGGGGGAACGTCTACACACGTGGAAATGCCGCCTATGTCGGAAAATGTGAATGGGTACGGGAGTGTGCCGCAACGCCTCTTGTCTTTGGCAATACCAGAAAACATGGGGAAAGCCCGAAAATGCCCATTTTGCCCAAGAATTCGAAAATAGGTGATTTCTCATTATGATATCACCGACAGGTAGCATTATCACCTGTGGATATAACGGCAACGGCCAACTAGGAATAACACGACATCCAGTGCGACGACATCATTACAAACCATATCGAGTAATGGATCTCTTGTCGTATAAACGATCGTGGCCATTGCGGGCGGTACCTCACACACTTGCCCATGACTCGACGGGACGCGTGCACGCATGGGGGAAACAACGCCCAAGGCCAGCTAGGAAATAATACTACCACAAATTCATCAGCTCCGATCGATGTCTCGAGCTTCGGATCTCTTGTCGGTAAAACGATCGTGGCCATTGCGGGCGGTCTATATCAACGTTGCTACTGACTCGCGGGACGCGTGCACGACTTGGGGATGAACAATTTCGGCCAGCGGAACTAATACTACACCCAAACTCTTTTCTCGATCGATGTATAGAGCGTAGGCTCCTGGGGTACGACGATCGTGGCCATGCGAGATAGTCCATCACACGCTTGCCGTGGACTCGACGGGACGCGTTGTAATTTGATTTCTTTCATGGGGAAGAATACGTGAAGGCCAATCCGGAACACAATATACTCCTAATTCCCTTAGTGCCGCCGATGTCCGAGTTCGGACTCTTTTCGGTATGTAAAAACGATCGTAGCTGTTGCGTGCGGCAGATCACAAGCGTGACCTGGATCTGGGGCCAGTGACACTTTTTTTGTGAAAGCTTTTTTTTTCTGGTGTTTTTGTCTATTTTTTTTGGCACTGTGTAGCGGCCAGTCGAAATAATATACCCCTCACTCAAATTTTTTTTACGATTTCATATGTTATGTAGTGGGGCTTCTTGTCCGGTAAAACGATCGGGTCGCGGGCCCTTTTTTTTTTTTTTTCTTTTTTTTTTTTTTTTGGCTCTGGCATTACACGCTTTGCCCTTGACTCCTACGGGACGCGTGCAGCTAGGGGAGTTACATTGTTGTTCGGCAATTCTCGCCATAATACTCCCCTCATCATCAGTCCCGATCGATTTTTGTATCGAGTTGCGGAATCTCTTTCGTAAAACGAGTGGCTATTGCTGGGCCTTGTTTTGTGTGTCAATCCCAACCGCTTGCCCTTGACCGACGAGACCGCTGTTTCCAGCTGGTGGATTTAACCCATTTCGGCCAGCTCGGAAACTGGTACTACCACCCAATCAAATATACCCGTTTTAGCGTTCACAACCGTTACAGAGACGGTCTCAAACTTGTTCGTGAACTTCCACAGGCCACATCGTTGCTTCGTGGACGCGCTCGCTCCAGCACGTCTACGCGATCACGAAGGACTTGTTGTCGTCACGACAAAAACGCATACGCATCCGGTCTGTTAAGAGGACGACAACGCGCCATGACAATCAACCAAGCCCTACCTCTCGTATCTCTTTCCAAGGTCCCAAAGATCCCCGTGCATTCGGTTGTGATCTCGCTCACCCAGGACCATCCCGCAGGTCCATCTGCAGCCATCTCAGGAACAGAGCTCCTAAGGATCGCAGAACAAGGTGATGTACGTGTCCAAATCAATTCGATCGGCGAAGGATGCATCTGGGTATGTGACGAGACCGGATCAACTATCCATGCAGGTGATTACGTCACCACCAGTAGTTTGTCGGTTACGCGTCTCTCCAAGTATTAGATGATGGAGATGTACCGGATGGTACATTACGAAACTATACGGTCGCAAAACTCACGATGGATTGTGATTTCTCACAGCCTCTGGTAGATGTTGAAGAAGTACAAAAAGATGAATATGGGAATGTCGTTTTCGATGCAGACGGATCTCTCGTGTACACGATCGTGACCACGACAAAGGGTCCTTCTGTTGTGGACCCAGTTACCGGAGAGACACGTACTGGGGAACCACTCGAAACACCTATTCCAGTGACCGAACCTGCCTACGAAATGCGCTGGATGACAACCGAAATCGATGCATCCTCAGGTGTATCGATCACGACTCTTATTTCAAAAGAAGATTACGAGAAACGTATGTCAGATGGACAATTAGTCGGTTTGTCACGTGCAGCTTTCGTTGGATGCACTTATCATTGCGGATAAGTGTACGACAACGTTGTTAGAAAATTGGCATTTATAAAACTTTTGACGATAATTCAATTATGGACGCTATGCAGCTTCGTTCTCCGATATATTCGATATATCCGATATATTCAAATAATACCCGTGAAAAAAGTGTGTGTGTATGATAATAATAACGAACAACTGCTGATTTGTTCGTCATGCTTGATGAAGACATCTTCCTAGTTCGCAGTAACACCGAGCTGCGCGGACATGTCACGGTACCCGCCTCGATTACATCCATCGGTCGATTCTCTTCTTATGGTCCTTCAATCTTTCACGCCGGAGCAGCGTTCTCCAATGCACCAACTACATTCGGTGCCAACATCGCATGCAGTTCGATCATCGATGCAAGAGGAGGAATAGCTGTATCAGGATTCCTATCGAATGCTGCTCTGACACTTACTGATTCTGGAGGAGGAATGGCATTTTTATCAGCTCCACTCCATTCCACACAAGATGTGCATCTGCAAAAAGAGCTAAAAGTCCATGGCAATGCGACCTTCGATACACACGTCTCCGTTAACGGCACGCTATACGCGAACAACTTACATTCGTCTTTCAAAACATTCCAAGCTAGCAACATCTTGATTTCACCAGGTGGAATGATTCAGTTCGGAGAAGGAGGCTCTTCGGGGTCCCCGACCATCTCCTTTTCAAACGCTCCGGACACGGGTCTGTTCAATCCAGTGGCTAGAACACTAGGTGTGGTCGCAGGAGGGACGGAGATGGTGCGTGTGTCAGACACAACCGTATCATTGTTGGGGGATCTCGTGGTGTCATCGAACATAATCCCGATGACGAACGCGACGCAGTACCTGGGGACATCGACCATGCACTTCAAAGAGGCGTGGATCGACGAGCTCCACATCTCGTCGAACACTCTCTACATCGGGGACATGCCCGTGCTTTGCGCTGATAATGATGCCGTGTCCATCCGCGCTGACCCGGGGCAAGGCATCACGCTAACGACCACCGGCGATGGGGAGACATCCCTGGTGTCCGCCAAGGGAGTCAATGTAGTGTCTGAAGGGGGTGTCATGATGCGTGTATCAGGACCTCTAGGGAGAGTTAACATCCAGTCTAGCGGAGCAGGTGGCACCGTGAATTTGGGAGCGGAAAAGGAAATTGTGATGACAGCACCTCTTACGACGATATCAAGTAACATGATCGTAAAAGGTGACCTGACTGTAGAAGGCACACAATTAACGGTGAACAAGCAGACGGTGACGATTGAGGACAATATAATTGTACTTAACTCAGGTGAGATAGGATCAGGTGTCTCAAAGGGTGAGGCAGGATTTTCTATAGATTGGGGAGATGCTCCCGAATATCAGCTTCTTTTTAGGGAGTCGGACAACGCGTTCGTAATAGGTCCGCTAGGCTCCCTCACACCCATAGCGACCGAGACATTTGCACAAAACGCAAATAACATATCCAGTGGAACATTAGCGGTTGCTAGAGGAGGAACGGGAGTCTCCTTCAGTACCGGAACAGGGAAAACCGTGCTCAGCGATAATGCTACGATGAGCAACTTGACGACCATAGGAGGCATGATCAGAGGTAACGGTAGCGGACTTACCGCCTTGAACGCAAACAATATTTCCGTTGGAACATTAGCGGTTGATAGAGGAGGAACGGGGGTCTCCACCAGTACCGGAACAGGTAGTGTTGTTTTGAGTAGTTTTCCAACGTTTACGGGAACAGCTAACTTTGCATCTCTAACAACTTCTGGGCCTTCGACGATAAATGGTAACATGACCTTCGGAACCGGAGTCAATCTATCTGTAAACCCTAACGATTCCGTGACTGCTCCAGGGTACTCTTGGGATACTGATACAAATACCGGAATGTATCGTGTTGCGGCAGATACAATAGGGTTTGCTGTAGGTGGGGTCAATAAAGCTACTATAAACAGCACGGGGATAGTGGGTAGCGGAGCTAATATAACCAGTATAAGTGCTGCCAACATATCCAGTGGAATATTAGCGATTGTTAATGGAGGCACGGGAGTCAGTACTGGCTTAGGTGGTCCCTGAACGCAAACAATATATCCAGTGGAACATTGGCGGTTGTTAGAGGCGGCACAGGGGTCACCCTTAGTACCGGAACCGGGAGCAACGTGTTGAGTGACAACGCAACTATGAGCAACTTGACGACCATAGGAGGCATGATCAGCGGTAACGGTGTCGGACTTACCGCATTGAACGCAAACAACATATCCAGAGGAACATTAGCGGTTGATAGAGGAGGAACGGGGGTCTCCACCAGTACCGGAACAGGTAGCGTTGTTTTGAGTAGTTCTCCAACGTTTACGGGAACAGCTAACTTTGCATCTCTAACAACTTCTGGGCCTTCGACGATAAATGGTAACATGACCTTCGGAACCGGAGTCAATCTATTTGTAAACCCTAACGATTCCGTGACTGCTCCAGGGTACTCTTGGGATACTGATACAAATACCGGAATGACAAGTCTTGTCAAATTATATGATTAATACGAGGGATTGGGTTAGGAATGTTCGAGAGAGCCTGTCTGCAGATCCAGATTACATCAAAACGTTTTCGGGGTACAATTTGTGATGGAGAATGGGGTCGGCGAGTCATCATCGTTGGTACATGAGGCTGACCAACATGATGACGTTGCTGAACTTGTCGATTATGAAGGGGATGAGGATGAGGAGCGTGCACCTGGGCGAGCGATTTGTGTGGTCAAGATGAAATTGAGTACCTTTATTCCCCATGATTGGCTCCGTAAAAAGATAGACACACTGGTACTGGACATGAACAAGTTGCTTGGAGAGGGTTATATTTTCGCAAATTTCCACATTGCTCGTCTTTTTGAGAATGGTATCGCTGTCCCTCCTGTAAATCGCAACTTCTTCTACCGGTGCCTTCTTGCAGTCAGTACCAACAAATGTAAGGGGTTGACTCTTGGCGAAGACTTCGAGAGTAGTCGGCTTCTGTTCGACTTGTTAAGAGAGCCGGGGCAATCCAAAGTTGACATCAGGGGGAACGTGAAGAACCAGATCATTCCAGACCTGTCTATTCTCATGGCCACAATGGCCTCAATCACCTTTGGACCAACCTTGAGCGGCGAATAACGACGTACTTGAAGTGGAAGTACCCACAAATTGCAAAGCGCCTGCGGTCGGACATCGTGGCTGCAGTGATCAAGTGCCCTACAAAGAATCTCGACGTCATATTCAAGATGAGCCCCCATGTAGCCAAGCTGCCAACCAAGCTGCCAACAGCTCGACTTCGCTCGGCAAAGAGTGCAGTGGCTCTTGCGAAGAAGAGGGTCGGGAGGAAGGAACCAGAGGTATCCCCTTTGCGAGTTAGGTTGACTAAACTTCAAGCGAGGTTTGAAAAGTTGAGCGAAGCTTGGCTCTCCTCCAAGAACCTTAGGGTGGACGAAGATAACGCGAAACGCTTCTTTGCACGCGACGTGGCATTCTGTCTCAGGGGGGGTCTCCCTTTACCATCCGGAAACACTTTTGCGTCTCGGGCTCACATGACCCTGCCTCTGTACCACAAGATATTGTCGGAGACCATCGAAGAAAAACGAAAAACGAAAAACGAAATACTTCGCACATTCTTGTCGTTGCCTTACAAATCTGGATTCACTCTGTCGCACATTCCGATTTCGAAAATGGCCTTTTTCTATATGGTCAACGAGTACCACTTCGATTCATGCAAGGCAGACGTTGCTTCCAAAAACCATCAAGGAATATGGGAGCGCTTCGCAAACCTCAAGAAAGTGGAGACAGTTTCTCGGAAGTTCGGTTACCGCATTGTGACAGACGGCTTTGCAGTCAGCATCTTGATGAATAAGCCTACGTGTCTGACATGTTCGATGCCTGCAGACTCGTTCTCTACGCGGGCGCATGAGTATGTGACAACAGACGAGGGTGGCATTGTATCCTTCCGTGACAATGTGGTAGTGGCTGCGGTAGACCCGGGTGTTACTGATATCGTGACTGTAACAGGACTCGACGGAGGTACCAGGTCGTACAGCTCGGCGCAATATTATCGCAAGGGTCTGATCTTCAAGTCTCAGCGTCAAACTGACGTTTGGAACCTCGAGACGGCTGACATCGTCGGTGATATCATTCCGGATAGAGACTCTTCGAGATCTGAACAGATTGGTGCGTTTGCCAGGTTCTACATGGGTGCCGCCCCAATTCTTCTTGCCCATCGTGCTTCGAGGGGGTACCGAAACCTCCGCTTTCGCAGGTACTGCAAAAAACAGAAACTCATTGTTGAGATTGCTGACTTCGTAGCTCCGAGGGAGAAGAGCGCGAAGGTACTCGTCGGTTTTGGTGATTGGAAAGGTCTGGGGGCGACGCCAATCTATACGCTGCCAGGAACATCCTGATGCTTACACTCCACCAAGTCTTTGGGAGAGAGCGACCTCTCGCGTTTCGCCGAGACGCGCCGAGAAGTTCCTCGAAAACCCCACCACCCCCTGATACTGATATGGGGACACAGACGGTTGAACGGTTTACCAAAGAGGCTACTCGGAATATCTTCGAGAGCCTCTTCAACCTGCTGCACCCCCCAACGTTGCCCAAAAGCAACGATCTGCAGTCTGGATGATTACAAGGTGTGTCCCACTTTATTTGAGAACAACTGTATTGGCAAGAGAGATGCGACAAGATAGATGTGGCAAGAGAGATGCGGATATCTTTGAGGCTTTTAGAATGGTGGCCTTGCAAAATGACATCGATGTTCTGAATGCGATATGGACTCATTTCCCTACTTCTGTGTGGTCTTGTGCTTCTGGACATGTGGTTCAAGATCTGTATGAAGAAGAGATGATAGGTACATTAAATGAATTTGCCTTGAAAATACGGTTTATCATGGGGGGGACGTGGCAGTACCAAACATTATCATAAACAGATCCACGACTAAACGTGACCTTCGACGATTAATGCGTCGATTTTTAATGATGAATGGTTGTCGGAACCAAGCTCAAGAAAACTCAAGGCACGTGTTTCTTGATGACAAGCACCGCACTGTGCGGTCGCTGGAGCGCACAATGATCGTGCTACCACAGAGAAGCCCCGCATCCACGGTGAACGCATCTATACCCCCGCTCTGTACTAGCATCAGAACATCCTCCATCGCGAAGAAGGGTGCAGGCGCGGACAGACCGTAGTACACGCCGGTGCTGGACTCAAACACCACCGAGCACGGAGCGGAACGGAAGACGGACGAGAGACGCGGGCAGAGCAAGAGGGACACGAACACGGAGTCCAACACAAGTGCCCACACTATCACACGCAAATCGGAAGAATCCAATGAAGGATCAGGATCAGGAACAGGAGGTTTAGGCGGAGGAGACATATCAACCGGAGCAGGAGGAGGAGGTTTAGGTGGCGGAGACATATCAACGGGAGAAGGAGAAGGAGGAGGAGGTTTAGGTGGCGGAGACATATCAACCGGAGCAGGAGGAGGAGGTTTAGGCTGCGGAGACATATCAACGGGAGAAGGAGGAGGATGTTTAGGCTGCGGAGACATATCAACGGGAGAAGGAGGAGGAGGTTTAGGTGGCGGAGACATATCAACCGGAGAAGGAGGAGGAGGTTTAGGCGGCGGATACAATGTCGTATCAGAAACTGGCGACGAAACGAACTCGCATGTTGGGCAGCACGCGTGTGTGAAAGGGTCGTATGTGGAGTACGTGCATACTGAGTTGTTGCCGCATAACTTAAATGGAGTATTGTAAGGGGGGGTCAAGTGTATGCAGAAAACGCTACCCAATATACCGTCGTAGTTAGACTGGATGTTTGTCACGACGATCTCAGCGAAACCAGTGTAGTTGCGAAAGTAAATTCCGCCACCCTTGCGGACACCGTTGATAGACACAAGATCCACGCTCCCAGAACAAACGTCAACCGTCTTTATGGCAACCTTCTGGAATGTCCGACGAAGGGCAGTGCAACAGTCGACACCTGTATCAGGAGAGATGCATGAATGCGGGAGTACAGTGAAACACATTAAATTATTGGAAACAGAGGGCGCAAGAACGTATGGACTACTGCTCTGTGAGCTGCAACTCGGCGGTCTGCAACTGCCTGCAGGGAACCTCGTGTACGCGCACGCAGGAGATAAAGAAGATAATAGGGACGCCAAAGCGAAGCAAACTATTGCAAGTGATCTTGACATCAATCAATAAGAAGAAGGCTTACTTACTTACATACATACATACATTTTAAAGTGGGACACAATGGGCGTTCCTGCCTCCCGGCGGATGTTTTGGAATTTCTACTTAGAATTTAGAGACTCCGGAACGACTCGCTAGCCTGAGATATCAGCACAGAGGAATCACAATTCCGCTCCATACCATGTTTCGCAACCATTCAAAATCCGCCGGGAGGCTGGAACGCCCATTCTGTGTTAAAAACTTATTTGGTGTGAATCGAAAACGACGTGAATTTGTAAACAACCTATTTCTCCTTACAGTCAAGAATTCAATGCTATTGAGCTGTGCTTCGCTAAGGTGAAGAAGGACTTTCTTCGTTTGAACTACAGAAAATTTAAAAAATCCGCCGGGAGTAAGGAACGCCCATTCCATCTATGTAGTGAGCTCTTGGACACGTTGTTTACATTACAAACCTTCCTCATACTCCTCAAAAAAATATTTGTAGTGAACCACAAAAAAATATTTGTAGTGAACCACAAAAAAATATGTAGTGAACCACACAAAAAAATTTGTAGTGAACCACAATTTTTTTTTTTTTTTAGTGAACCACAAAAAAAGAAATAGCAGGTTTACATTACTAATTATAAATAAAGTCGTGACTCAAAAACGGTTAAAGTGGTTGACATATATGCCATTAAAGTAAAGGTCAGGTGGCGTGGGTTAAAGGTTGCAAGGGCCACATGGAGTGGCACATGGCACATTAGGTTAAAGGTAATACTGTTCTTTAACCTCATGTGCCAACATGACTAGTACGGAGAGTGATGTACACGTGGCAAGTACTGACCGGCTAAGTGTTAACCGGCTAAGTGCTGACGTGGCAACTGTAACGATAAAGTCGCGTCCGTTATCGATACAAACTGTAACGATAGAGCTAGGGTAATATAAGGTAAGCCCTACCAGGCCTTGCCTCATCGTTCGAACGCGCAAAGACGCCTACCTGCCGGTGGGGCTATCAGTTCGGCCGGGCACCCTTAAGGGGCACCCTTTCCCTCCTTTCACTTTAGATAGAGCATGAAAAAAACTAAACCGCCAACAAAAGCGTTTAGCAAACATGGCAATCTCCTTGTCTAGCTTTAGGGTTTAGGTTTCACGATTCCTCGCGAGATAGGCATTTATAGTCTGTAGCTATCTATCAGAGATCTCAGAGATATCAGAGATATCAGAGATATCAGTACATCAGTATATCAGTATATCAGCATATCAGTATATCATGATATCAGAATATCAGCATATGATATCAGTATATCAGCATATCAGTATATCAGCATATCAGTATATCAGTATATCAGTATATCAGTATATCAGAGATATACTGATATCAGAGATATCAGTATAGTCTGTAGCTATCTATCAGATATATCAGAGATCTCAGAGATCTCATCATCATCAGTTGATTGAATGGGGGAAAACGGTATCATTGATGTAAGGAGGTTTCTTTGATGGACTGGACATTTTGTAGAACCATCAACTCATACTGTTACGCTGAATCTAGTGCTCCATCAAGCAGAAATCGTTGAAATCATCTTGTAAGGATATTGTGTCAATTTCTCCCCAATTCCTCTTGCAATTCTTGAACATAGTAAACACAGTCCCGAAAACATTGTAGTGGGTTTCTGCTGAGACAACATGGTCTTCGTCATCACAGAATGGCGTCGTAGCACCTTGGCCGATACTCGAGAAGACGCCAAGGTCGAGCACATAGTCTGTTGCAGCAGGGGTGGGGGCGGTTACGGCTGCAGAGACAACATGGTCTTCGTCATCACAGAATGGCGTCGTAGCACCTTGGCCGATACTCGGAAAGACGCCAAGGTCGAGCACATTGTCTGTTGCTGCAGGGGGGGGGAGGGCGGTTACTGCAGCATCACTACGAATAGTTCCCAACAACTTTGTAGACTCGTCCGCGTAGATTGCGCTCCGGATTCTACGAAGATTGACCAGGAACACAGTCACTGCATTCTTAGGAGAATTCTCAATCAATCCCATTTTGCGCATCTCACTAGCGACATGTTGTTGTTGTCCATTGGGTCTGCCACCATAGCTTTCCAGCTCTCTGTACAGAACCGCCTTCTTGTACGTTAACGTATCGTGTTTGTACTTGACTGGCACCACGTCGTCCATCTCGTCGATTTGGTTCGTTGTCACCTGAATGAGCGCCAGTATTGTACTGCGCACCATGGATTCCCTGCTGACTTGTCCACAAGTAGGCCCAACGTTCTTGAATCTCTTGAGAACAAACGATTCTTGGGCGACCTCCAATACCAGCATATCGTCGGTCAAATCACATGGGCGAGCAAGATACACAAGTGTAGGGGCCGGTACATCATGTGCAGTAGCAGTATTGCATGCCGCCTTGCAAGTGCAAAAGTCGTCCTTCACATATGGCCATACAATGACCAGCATGCAATCGCCACAACGCTGGTCTCCTACCACGAAGCAGCAGACTTCCTTCTCCACATCATTGATAGTCTTCCCATCAAGCTCGGCCAACAACTCCAATATCAGAGGTTTGCGTGACGCGTAGTGTCCAGGAGTAATATACGAAGAAGACTCAGCAGCCGCGTTCATATCTTCAGGTTTGAGCCATGTTGTTAACCCAGGTATGTTCGTATCACGACGCCGGGACTTGGACCTGTTCTGGGACAGGGAATCCATTGACGATGGAAGATGATGACGATGGAAAATGATGACGGTAAGTTTATACTAACAATACAACGAATATCGGCGAAATGCTGTGAATGTGACTGGTAATACAACCAATGCGGTTTTGTGTATGGGACCGGCAATACAACCAATGCGGTTTTGTGTATGGGACCGGCAATACAACCAAGTCGATTTTGTGTATGGTGGGGATGCGGCAATACAACCAATGCGATTTTGTGTATGGTGGGGATGCGGATGCGGTTGCGGTTGCTGTTATTGATTTCCACCAACACCTTTGTAAGCAACAGCGCCCACAACCATCCAGCCTTTCGGAAAGCCCATAATGGCGGTCTCCACCCACCGGATGTTGATTCGCAGTCGCTCCCGCGCATCGAGGTGATTGCCATGGACGTACCCGTTAGAAGCCGCAGTTTCGCTCGCGTGGAATACGCGCGTGGCGAAACCGCTTTTCACACGCCTACCATGCGCAGTCCACTCACGTGGCGTGAAGTGACTGGAGGAGCGCATAGGCGTTGGCCAGATGCTTACTCGCCACAAGCGGTCTTCACCAGGGTAGTACAGACGCGTGTAGAACTCAGCCTTCACGCGATCCATTGACTCCAAATAAGGACGCACAACAAGAGGATATTGACTCAGACCCACATCGAGTAACCTGCCCATATTAGTAATATTACTAGTACTACTACCAAACACAGACCGCATCTCGGTCAGCAAAACAGCGAATGCAAAACGAGCCGCCTGAGGCACGATCGCATTTCCCAAGGCCTGCCACTGAAGCGTCAGAGACCGGACATCAGCACGAGACTCGGTGCCAGGCAAACGCGTCACGAGGCGAGGCATCTCCGCATCTAATTTTGCAAATGGATAGGACAATGACTGAGAAATCGAAGAGGACAGACGGGTCCTGCTCAAGTAAGGGAACAACATACTAGCGTCTTTGTCACGAGCAGCGAGTACCCAAATACGAGACCGGACGTGACGGGCACCCATGTCAGCTGCAGATAGAATACCATAGCGCACACTAAAACCGCGAGTCTCGAAAGCTTCGTAAATCGCATCTAACCCACGGTATCTCAACGCCGGAGAGTTCTCAAGAAAGACGGCCCGAACAGAAGGAAGACCGTCCAAAACACGGAATACCTCCCACACAAGTGAAGAACGCGTACCGGACAAACCACCGCCCTTCCCAGCCATAGAAACGTCCTGGCAAGGAAATGATGCTGTGATGAGATCGGGGCCGAGAGCAGCTCCGACACGAGAAGAAGACGCAATCACATCCAACGGGTCCAATGTGGTGACATCCGATATGATGGGAATCCCCGGAAACTAAGAGGACAACACACCGCACGTGAAAGAATCGATCTCGCAAAAACAACAAGGACGCGCCAACCCCTTCAAAGCAACAGCATGCCCACCGATACCACTGAACAGATCTGCGTAAACAAGCATGTGTATCAATAATAAATTCAACGGCGGTTTTTTTCACACAAAATGGGTTTCACGTCACTTTATCAGATTGAACCGGCAAAAACGGTTCAGGGAAGTCTTGTAAAGGTAATGAACAAGGCGAGCGTAGACCTCGTCAGGATTGCTCATGTGCCTGCTACCAGAACCACGCTCGAGGTGAGTACGCAGACAATTCCAAATACATTCCACGAAGTACTCGTGACGCGAATACCAATCGTCAAGCGAACATCACGGAAGGAGACCTGGCCATCTTCGGAACCAAAGGAGGAGGATCATGACGCACATGACCTTGAACATGCCCCATATTATTCTTACTTACACACATATTGTCATGGACCCAAAAACCTTTATGCACGAGTTCGATTATTACAGTTGTCAATGGGCGTTCCAGCATCCCGGATGATTTGTACTGGTTGCGAAACATGGTCTGGAGCGGAATTGTGATTCCTCTGTGCTGATATCTCAGGCTAGCGAGTCTCTAAATTCTGAGTAGACATTTCAAAAAATCCGACCATTTGTTCTCAAATTATTTAGTAATACAGTAAAGACGATGAAGGACCTTGCGATTGCGCTTGCATTTTACACGATCGCGGAGGCCGTTTGGCTCTTCGGGATGAAGGGATTTTACGTGGCCCAATTCGCGCGGTTCTCTGTGAATCTTGCGGTGCAATCTTGGCTTGCGGTTTGCATGGTGCACGCGTTGCTCCTCGCTGCAGCATACTTATTGTTGCGCCCGAATCCATCGGACAGGATGGGCGCATTGTTCGGGGGGACCGTGTACGGCGTGTACAACCTCACGAACAAGGCGACGATACCCGGGTACGCATGGGGGATGGTGGCCGTGGACACCACATGGGGAGCCATAGTTTTCGCCACACTATCTTACATTTTCAAACGGTTCCGCTGAAAGCAGGCGAGGTTTGTGGCCACCCTCAAGCGGACTCTGTAGCCACACATGTAACCCTGGTTATGCGAGACGGTTTGCTACAGCTGGATCAAAGTGCTACACGATTAAAAAAAAGTATGAGAACAAATGTAAGACCCAAAAACATGTCAACACACGTCATCTCAAAAACAAGAGAGTTGCTGCACGCGTGGGAAAGGTTCTGCGAACAACAATATAAAATGCACGATACTGCTCGAGCACACTACAAGTTTTACAACTATATGATCGCAATACCTGCAATCCTCCTTACAACAATAAGCGGAGCAGGAAGTATAGTAATTTCGAACAGACACAATGACGTAGCACTATCTTACGTAATGGGATCACTTTCACTAACCGCAGGGGCCATGTTCTCAATCCATCGTTACATGAACATTCCAGAACTACAACAGTTACACGATTTTTACAGCGACGAGTTTCTAAAACTGCGCAATAACATTCGCCTTCATCTAGTTGTCACAGACGACGAAGGCAACAGAACGTTCTCTTCACTTGTCGAATTCAGCAAACACATAAAGACCATTCTTGACAACTGCATCGACAAATCACCATCATTGCCCCCCATGGTTGTCGGTTTGAAAAAGAAAAGTATGGGGAAGAAGTTCTACTCAAAAAGGATGTTTAACGATGATTCCTACGCTTTGTCGAACATAGAAGAAGATAGAACAAACCCCAATGTAGACATATTCATATCAAAACAAGCATCCTCATCATCCCATACTTGAAATGACACTGTTGAGGACAAGCGTGCGCCTAGCCTTAATCTGGATACGAGTGGAAGCAATGTCAGACTCGGTATCCGACAACTCCTTGTAAAGACTCGCCAAAAGAACATTTGCACGTGTCAACCGATTGTCACAGTTTACAACATCCTTCAAAACAACCTTCAACTGGTCAGGAGACACAGCATTTTTTGCTCGCATGGAATTTATATGTGCAAGCTCGGACCGGGCACGCTCCAGCTCATACTTGGAAATGCCATGTTCATTCTTGAGCTCCGAATAAGTCGTCTCCAGCTCAGACTTGGAATCCCACACGCTCTTGAGCTCCGAATATACAATATCAATCTCAGACATCACTCCTGAAAGCTCGGACTTCGTGTCCGCAAGCTCAGACATCACTCCTGAAAGCTCGGACTTCGTGTCCGCAAGCTCAGACATCACTCCTGAAAGCTCGGACGTCGTGTCCGCAAGCTCAGACATCACTCCTGAAAGCTCGGACTTCGTGTTCGCAAGCTCAGACATCACTCCTGAAAGCTCGGACTTCGTGTTCGCAAGCTCGGACCTCGTGTCCACAAGCTTTGCCAACTCGTCCTCCAACGAAGAACCATCCGTCCGCGCATGCACAACCTTATACCGAGTCTCCTCGACCGACACAAGCGTACGCTCAAGCTCAACATTCGCATCCACCAGCTCCGCACGAGCACCAACCAGACGAGCGGTCGCGTCCCCCAAACCCACACGCGCCACATCGATATCAAACGCGGCGACACGCGCACGCTCCTTTATCTCCACCAACTCAGCCTCAGCAGCGAGAGCCCCCTCACGGAAACCAGCCAACTCGTCTTCAAGAGCCCTAATCTTGCCGAGAGCGGCGGACCGCTGCTTACCGACAATCTTGGTCTTGTGCCGAAGATGGTTCATCTCCAAACGAATCTTCTCGTCACCGCGACGAAGAGCGACAAGCTCATCCTGCACCTTGCCAACGGTGTCCGCAATTTTACGACGGTCAGCCTGTATGTCACGGAGTTGGTCGAGCTTCTCCTTCGCACGACCCTTCTCATCAATCAGCTGCGTGCAAAGGTGATTCATCACTCTCGTAGAAACCTCAATGCGCAGCCGTGCCTTTTCAATGGCGGCGGCGTTATAATGCTCCCTCCCCTTGAGCTCATCCAAAAATCCTTCCTGTGCACGAATCGCCGAAAGAAATACATCCGCCTTCGGACATAAGACCACATCGCATGCCTCCTCCTCCTTACGCTGCTGTAAAATACGTTTAAGCACATTGTCAATATCCTTCACATCGGACTTCAGCAGGGCACGGATGTGCGCGTCCAAATCGCAAGAATTGTCAGAACAAGAAGAAGCCATTTCGTTCGATATAATGGGATGATAGTGGGATATCTCACAAGCTCTCACCAAACATCGGTGGGCATAACATTTATACTCGATTCCAAAGAAGAGGTGCAAAAAATATTTGAGAACAACTGTATACACATGTAACATGGAATCCGCCGCAATAATATTAATTTTGATAGCGATATTCGGCGTCGTAGTGTACGTAGTGATCTCGCACGCTATGCTCAAACACAATATCGACAAAACGACCGAAGCGAACAATAAACGAGAAAAGATACTGCACGATGACGTACAAGCACTTGAAATGGCCGCAGAGAAGAACAAGAAACGCGATCATAGAATGCAGAAAGACGTACGAGCCCTTGGAATGGCCTCCGAAAAGAACAAGAAACGCGATCAGAGAATGCACGATGACGTAAGAGCCCTTGGAATGGCAGCCGACGCCGAGCTCAACCTGCTCAAGAAAAATGACAATATGCAGTCGAATATAATCAAAGAACTGGAGGAGCGCGAGTCGAAAAGCTCGCTCGTATTCAACAAAAACTTCAAACGCGTGGACTCGCAAATAAAAAACACAGTCGGAGCCATTCAAAATATCGGATTGACGGTAGGTTGCCTAGAAAAAAGGCAGAATGATGTGCTCAAAAAACTAAACCTAATCAAGCAAAACATCGCGACATTACGAAACACGGACATGACCACGGATAAAGATATCAAGGAGAACGCAATCGCAATCAACGAATTGTCAAAAGAGGTGGGTGACATCGCTGCAAGACTCAAAACAGTCAGTCTAGATAACGACATTCAATGTTCAAGAATCGGAAACACCGGCGACATAATAACGACTATTAGCAGGCGTCTGGATGAGGTCGAAGTTGCCGCAAGAAGAGGATTAGATGCTGGAATCCAAATTAAAAACATTTCGGAGCAACTCGCTCATCTCGAGACGAAATTCAATGTCAAAGTCGAAAATAATACTGATGTCCCAGATCTACGAACTCGACTTGTCAATGTGGAAGGAAAGATCGCTCTAATCAAAGAGGTGATCGATAAACTAGAGGACAGTACGAAAGGTACCAAGACGGACATTCAAACGCTACAAAATAATCTGACAACCAATGGAACTTTGAATGTAACGGGGGGCGATGCCAAGGTCTGCATAGACGGGGTATGCATTACCAAGGCCGACCTATCCAATTTCAAGGTTTCGACGGCCTCCATTGCTCAACTACAACAGAATTTGTCCGAGGGTAATGCAAAGGCACTGGCACAGGCACAGGCACAGGCACGGGCAGAGGTAGAGGCACAGGCGCGTGCACAGACACAGGCACAAGCGCGTGCACAGGCACAGGCAGAGGCACAAGCGCGTGCAAAGGCACAGGCAGATGCGCAGGCGCGTGCAAATGCAGAGGCACAGGCGCTGGCAGAGGCACAAGCGCGTGCAAAGGCACAGGCAGATGCGCAGGCGCGTGCAAATGCAGAGGCACAGGCGCGTGCATAGGCGCTGGCAGAGGCACAGGCGCGTGCAAAGGCGCTGGCAGAGGCGCAGGCGCGTGCAGCACAGGCACAAGCGCAGGCACGTGCAGCACAGGCACAAGCACAAGCGCAGGCACGTGCAGCACAGGCACAAGCACAGGCACAAGCACAAGCGCAGGCGCGTGCAGCACAGGCACAAGCACAGGCACAAGCAGAGGCACAAGCACAGGCACGGGCACAAGCAGAGGCACAAGCACGGGCACAGGCACAAGCACAGGCACAAGCACAGGCACGGGCACAAGCAGAGGCACAAGCACGGGCACGGGCACAAGCAGAGGCAGAAGCACGGGCACAGGCACAAGCACAGGCACAAGCACAGGCACGGGCGCAGGCAGCGGCACAGGCACAAGCACGGGCACAGGCACAAGCACAGGCACAAGCACAGGCACAAGCACAGGCACGGGCACAAGCAGAGGCACAAGCACGGGCACGGGCACAAGCAGAGGCACAAGCACGGGCACGGGCACAAGCAGAGGCACAAGCACGGGCACAGGCAGCGGCACAGGCACGAGCACAGGCACAAGCACAAGCACAGGCACAAGCACAGGCACGGGCACAAGCAGAGGCACAAACACGAGCACAAACAGATGCGCAGGCGCGCGCACTCGATATGTTATCCAGTGATGGCACTAGTACATTGCATCAAGGAAATTGTTTGCGATCGACCAAGGGAAGATTCTGCATGCAATCCGATGGCAATTTGGTCATGTACAATCGTGATGGAGTACCCAAATGGGCAAGTGGTACATATGGTAAAGAAGGTGGACCCTACAAGTTGTTCATGCAATCAGATGGTAATTTGGTGGTGTATGGAAACGGAAAACCTACATGGTCGACTTCCACATGGAGGAAGGGAACCCCACCATATATTATCGTGATGCAAACAGACAATAATGTCGTTTTGTATGACAAAAATAGGACAGCTACATGGGCCAGCGGGACATATAATGCGTGATTTTACATTCGCACCACCAATTTTTAAAAATCCTTCTCGTTGAAAACGAGTGCTTTCGAGTCATCGTCAACCTTGAACTCGTTTTCCGAAGCGTGTGTCATGCTGAAATCGTATCCATTGATGTATCTCCTCACTAGAGTTGGTTACGTACTGCATTGCTAGGGTTGCTGACGCATCCACGACTCCCGGCCTCCTCTCGATCAAGAAGTTACGAAAGCTTCTGCGTCGCAAACGAGATCTGAACGCTTTTGAGGTGACAGTTCGTTCCCTCGACGATGATGATGACCGGTTCATCGAGATCCTAGAGGCAGGCACGGGCGCAGGCAGCGGCACAGGCACAGGCACAAGCACAGGCAGCGGCACAAGCGCGTGCACAAGCGGAGGCTCAGGCACGGGCGCAGGCAGCGGCACAGGCACAAGCACAGGCAGCGGCACAAGCGCGGGCGCAGGCAGCGGCACAGGCACAAGCACAGGCTCAGGTGTTTCCATATGAAGGGACTTGGTACAGTAGAAAAAATACCGAATTATGGATTTAGATTCACACAAACTTCATCTGGAATAAAAGTAACTTATATGAATGGAAGTTCTATATTGGTAAATGATTTTGGGTTTCTGCAACCATCTGGAAATGGATATATCATTCCTAGTAATACTTCTAAAATTGTTTGGAAGTTCACATCTCCTTCAACTGCCACTTACGCGACATTTGGTGATTCAGAGGACCCTTTATTTATCAAAAAATAAAGAATTATGGAAGCATTGGTTGGACGTTCACATCTCCTTCAACTGCCACTTACGCGGCATTTGGTGAGTCGCAGGACACTTTATTTATTTATCAAACGACATGCGCATGCACCGCCGCCAGGAAAAACTTGTTACTCCTCCAAGGATGGTGCCTGCAACGATGTCATAAATGCATTTATACTCGATTCCAAAAAAGAGGTGCAAAAAATATTTGACAACAACTGTATACACATGTAACATGGAATCCGCCGCAATAATATTAATTTTGATAGCGATATTCGGCGTCGTAGTGTACGTAGTGATCTCGCACGCTATGCTCAAACACAACATCGACAAAACGACCGAGGCGAACAATAAACGAGAAAAGATACTGCACGATGACGTACAAGCACTTGAAATGGCAGCAAAGAAGAACAAGAAACGCGATCATAGAATGCAGAAAGACGTACGAGCCCTTGGAATGGCCTCCGAGAAGAACAAGAAACGCGATCAGAGAATGCACGATGACGTAAGAGCCCTTGGAATGGCAGCCGACGCCGAGCTCAACCTGCTCAAGAAAAATGACAATATGCAGTTGAATATAATCAAAGAACTGGAGGAGCGCGAGTCGAAAAGCTCGCTCGTATTCAACAAAAACTTCAAACGCGTGGACTCGCAAATAAAAAACACAGTCGGAGCCATTCAAAATATCGGATCGACGGTAGGTCGCCTAGAAAAAAGGCAGAATGATGTGCTCAAAAAACTAAACCTAATCAAGCAAAACATCGCGACATTACGAAACACGGACATGACCACGGATAAAGATATCAAGGAGAACGCAATCGCAATCAACGAATTGTCAAAAGAGGTGGGTGACATCGCTGCAAGACTCAAAACAGTCAGTCTAGATAACGACATTCAATTTTCAAGAATCGGAAACACCGGCGACATAATAACGACTATTAGCAGGCGTCTGGATGAGGTCGAAGTTGCCGCAAGAAGAGGATTAGATGCTGGAATCCAAATTAAAAACATTTCGGAGCAACTCGCTCATCTCGAGACGAAATTCAATGTCAAAGTCGAAAATAATACTGATGTCCCAGATCTACGAACTTGACTCGTCAATGCGGAAGCAAAGATCGCTCTAATCAAAGAGGTGATCGATAAACTAGAGGACAGTACGAAAGGTACCAAGACGGACATTCAAACGCTACAAAATAATCTGACAACCGGTGGAACTTTGAATGTAACGGGGGGCAATGCCAAGGTCTGCATAGACGGGGTATGCATTACCAAGGCCGACCTATCCAATTTCAAGGTTTCGACGGCCTCCATTGCTCAACTACAACAGAATTTGTCCGAGGGTAATGCAAAGGCACTGGCACAGGCACAGGCACAGGCACGGGCAGAGGTAGAGGCACAGGCGCGTGCACAGACACAAGCACAGGCACAGGCACAGGCAGAGGCACAAGCGCGTGCAAAGGCACAGGCAGATGCGCAGGCACAAGCACAGGCGCTTGCACAGGCACAGGCACAGGCACAGGCACAGGCACAGGCACAGGCACAGGCACAGGCACAGGCACAGGCACAGGCACAGGCACAGGCACAGGCACAGGCACAGGCACAGGCACAGGCACAGGCACAGGCACAGGCACAGGCACAAGCACAGGCACAGGCGATTGCACAGGCGCAGGCGCGTGCAGCACAGGCACAAGCACAGGCGCGAGCAGCACAGGCACAAGCACAGGCACAGGCACAAGCACAGGCACAAGCACAGGCGCGTGCAAATGCAGAGGCACAGGCGCGTGCAAAGGCGCAAGCAGAAGCACAAGCGCGTGCAGCACAGGCACAAGCACAGGCGCGTGCAAATGCAGAGGCACAGGCGCGTGCAAAGGCGCAGGCAGAAGAACAAGTGCGTGCAGCACAGGCACAAGCACAGGCACAAGCGCAGGCGCGTGCACAAAGACGAGCAAAAATATCAACAAAAAAAGTAGAACAGAAACCCAACGCAGCAACCCAACACTTTATGGCACAAACAAACCCCTACGCTGGTAATGTGTCGTGGTCTGTATCCCCTGGTTTAACTATACTTTCTAGAGGAAATAACGGAGTTTGGTTGAGAACAAATGGCATGGCTGATGGTATGATTTCAACTCCTTCAATCACTGCAACTGGGGAAGATGGTGTGGCTGTAACCGCTAGTCTATATATATATTCCCGATCACCCCCTGATGCAAGGTGTGGTGACGCCTGCAAGTACTGGGGTTGGGGGACTCCGGGGATGGGATGGAATGGGAAAATGAATGCCCAGGGCAACTGTGAATGCACAAACGGGTCATCAAGCGGGCAGATTCCGTCGGTATTTAGTACTTCTCTGAGGGTCGTTTGAAACAAAGAAAATCCTGTTTGAATTGTTCGTTTGATTCATTCTTAGATTCAATCGGAGATAACCTTGATTCAATCGATCTTTGTTTCCTGTTTGAATTAGTCGGCCATCAAACCTACCGATTGATTTCCGTTTGAAACAAGGTTGGTTGTTTCAAACATGACTCAAACCATGTTCAAATAGATCTTAATCAAGCCGTCATCAACGTGCCCCTTGAAAAAGGTTTGAAACAAGGTTGGTTGTTTCAAACATGACTCAAACGATGTTCAAATAGATCTTTTTTTTCGTAAAGCAATGCAAGCACTGAAGACTGAGGGCGCATATTTGGACAGCAGGACTCTTCGATCTTTGTTACAGAAATTGAAAGCACCATAATGAATGAATCCTTAGATAGTTAAACATGATAGTAATTAGTGATTGAAGAGCTAGATATATATGCTACTTAGGAAGTGCAGTTGGCCACGAAGTAGTTCCTCAGGTACGAATTGACGAAACTCCAGCATGCTGTGCTTCTTGTTCATCAACGACATCGTCTTCAGCCTCAAGGTCATCAGCATCCAGGCGTTCTGACGCGAGACCAGTCGCAAGAGTGAGACCTGCAGACAAATGTTCGTTGGTGAGCGTTAATCGGATACATTGGCAGCAATGCGCATTCTTCCGACTTTCAAATAGCAGCCATGGTTCAAACCAAATTCGCTATCTGAATGCGCACCTGTTTTGCACCTCGAGCATTGGAACTCTTGCGGCTCCATGATGAGCTGGACGATAGGTCGACTTGCTGCAGCTGCCTTAATGCCTGCGGAACAACTCGAAAAAGCAAGTCAGTCAAAGTCGAGACAAATTCTGGTCAAGTAAGGCACCACTTGACGAGACGCAAAACGCAGTACCTTAACCGCACGCGCGGGGGCGGAGAAGCAGGTCGCTACAGTCTTGGGTTGAAGCACAACAATTCCCAAAGCAAAGTACCGCGGAAGCAAAGTGCTCGCGCGTGTAGGTATTGACGGATCTCAGAAGCAATTCGGGAATGGCTGAAGCTATGAAAGCAAGCTCAGTCCAAGTTAATTCAAGGAAAGCAGGCAGCATGTCGCTATCTGACTGCGCACCTGTTTCACACCTCGAGCATTGGAACTCTTGCGGCTCCATGATAGGTCATTTTGCTGCAGCTGCCTTAATGCCTGCGACACAACTCTGGTCAAGTAAGGCACCACTTGACGAAACGAAAAATGCAGTACCTTAACCGCACGCGCCGGCGTGGGCGGAGAAGCAGGTCGCTACAGTCTTGAGTTGAAGCACAACCATTCCCAAAGCAAAGTGCCGCGGAAGCAAAGTGCTCGCGCATGTAGGTATTGACGGATCTAGGAAGCAATTCGGGAATGGCTGAAGCTATGAATAGATCAGTCCAAGTTAATTCAAGGAAAGCAGGCAGCATGGTGCGCTATTCTGCAGGAATATCGCTGAGTCGAGAACCTATCGACGCGCAGTGAACAGTGAAAGCTAGCACAGCCGCTAAGTTGAAGCGCTAACCCATTGCGCTGACCAGTTTGAACTGTACAGCATGCAGTACCGCCGTAACCGCACGCGCATGGGCGGAGAAGCAGGTCGCCACAGGATATTTGAATCGGATTCTCGGGGCCTGTGCCTGCGGTGCATGCGGGATCTGCGTCGCAGGACCTAGACAACCATGATGGGGGTCATGCTAATCAAACCTGATGAACAATGGGGGATTTCTGATCTTTGGTTTTCCTGAATCGGACTGATCACATATAGGCACCTGACAAGTTCAGGGACCATTTTCCTACTGTAGGATAGTTTATGGGGTTCAGGATCTCAACTTGTTACGGTTTAAACAGCGCAGATCGGTAACTACTGATTTAAACTCAGAACTTCCTCGTTCCTTCGAATCTGCTTCTGATCTTTGGTTTTCCTGAATCGGACTGATCACATATAGGTACCTGACAAGTTCAGGGACCATTTTCCTACTGTAGGATAGTCTATGGGGTTCAGGATCTCAACTTGTTACGGTTTAAACAGCGCAGATCGGTAACTACTGATTTGAACTCAGAACTTCCTCGTTCCTTCGAATCTGCTTCTGATCTTTGGTTTTCCTGAATCGGACTGATCACATATAGGTACCTGACAAGTTCAGGGACCATTTTCCTACTGTAGGATAGTCTATGGGGTTCAGGATCTCAACTGGTTACGGTTTAAACAGCGCAGATCGGTAACTACTGATTTGAACTCAGACCTTCCTCGTTCCTTCGAATCTGCTTCTGATCTTTGGTTTTCCTGAATCGGACTGATCCCATATGGGTACCTGACAAGTTCAGGGACCATTTTCCTACTGTAGGATAGTCTATGGGGTTATGTTATAAAAATGTTTTATTACATTGATGACCTCTTTGACATATATTCCAAAGCATCCCTTATTCATATCTAAGTCTATGTAACTTAAAGGAAGTACGGTATGCAAAGATTTGAATAGTTATTCATTAAATAATGCAGTTGTATTCACTGCTGAAATTGGGCCGAAATACCTACGGTTAATAAGCAATATAGACCCTTGTGCTAACCGTATATTCCCTTTCCTACCCTTGCTGGCCCTTCACCGTTGGTTCCTCTCTTCCCTGTTCCAATAAATCCGGGACGCGAACTGTTGTAGTGCTAGCTGGACTGTTGTTCCAAGCAACCGTGTACCGTACTCCTGCCCGGCTCTCAGCTGTCCCCGCGCCCAGTAGAAGATCCCTGGCAACGGAGCCCACGCACGCCAAACCCCTGAACCCACAAACTGAACCGGCCAAGTGCAATTCGAGCCACCAGATTGTAAACTCGCATTCTGAACGCTACGCTACAATCCTCCTCTTCCTTTAATTTTCTTCACTTCGACTGGAGACAACTACTAGCGAGGCAACGATCACAAGGCATACATGCATCGGTGAGCAGCCCTGGTCGCCAACTGCATCTTGGCCTTGTGATCGTTGCCTCGTTAGTGCAAGCTGCTCCTCGTAGTTACACGAGGCTAGTTCGACAAATTGTACAAGATTTCGGAAATTACAGAATCCAAGCAGGGGCAAATTTGGCCCTTCAGGAAGCGACAGAGGCCTACTTGGTGGGCCTCTTCGAGAACACTAATCTGGCGGCTATACATGCCAAGCGGGTAACCATTATGCCCAAGGATATGCAGGTGCGCTATCTACAGGGGTTGGGGGGTGGGGTGGGGGGTGGGTGGGCGGGGTGGGGGGTAAGAGTTGGATCCACACAAAATATGCTGCATCTTCTGGGCAGATCCCTAGGTGGGCAGTTGGCCTTTGGTAAAAATATGCTGCAGCTGCTGGGACCCGTACACGACAAAACACAACAGTACACTACACTACACTACACAACAGTACACAACACTATACAACACTACACAACACTACACAACACTAGACAACACTATAGAACAAGG